>LUCM01008972.1:159075-176460 GCA_008360955.1 Fasciolopsis buskii | reverse complement strand
CCGAAATAGTGGAATCACTTAACACTTGTGGTGCACCCACATTTCCTCACACGCCAACCACGCACGTCGTAGGTGAGTAAGTGCCGATGGACAAAGACAACCTCTTTTCTACCGTGTCTCTCGAAGTTAAGACCACAGCTAATTTCAAGCTAGTGAATCGTCATTGCATTATAGGCATCCCTAGGGCTGTCATTAGCGGTGGCTTTGAGTTATCCTAGCTGACGCTGAACCTGATTGCACTTTCAATCAACCGCTGTGCATTTCCGATTAACTGGAAGCACTATACAATAATTCTGTGCCACAAGAAAGAATCTACGCATGGTTTGTCTGATTTAAGTTCCACTAACCACAAGCTTGTTATCTTCGGGCTAATGGAAAAAGTAGTAAAAGGGTCCATCGTGAACTGTCTCTTAGACTCTAACTTCATCAGGCCCAGAAAGTACGGTCCTGCTCCACCTGCCATTTCTACTTCCTTAGCATTCCAACCCAACACCAGCGAATAGGGATAAGGCTTTTGCAGACATCTACCTAGATATTTCTGGGGCCCTTGACCGCATACATCCATTCAACTCTATCCTGTCTCTCGCCTTTCCTAACAAGAAGATCACAGGTGGCCCCCATTGATGATACTGCCCCTAATACCCGACCAACAATATTATTACGGCCAGCGTTCTAGGTCACTTGCTATTCTTTATGTATCCTAGTGAAGCCCAATTTCAATATCTCAGCGCCTCTTTTCTAAGGGCTGACGACACAAAATTAGTTTACCCTGTTAAGCCCAGTGAACTTAGTACCGTTGTTAGAGAACTTTGGGCTGATTTGTCTGCTTTGGACGGTTGACGCACCTCCGGGAAAATGAGCTTCCATGCAGACAATACAGAAATATTCACATGCACATCTACAATACCCAAAGATTCAATTTTGCTACGTAGATCACTCATCGCACTTAAGCCCACAATTTGCGACCTTGGTCTGAACTACTCGGCTACTTTAACTTAATCAAAGCATGTAGTTAATAATTCGGCTAAAGTTAGGCGAAATATAAGCCTCGTTTTCGCACAGTGAAACTATCCGATAGTATCCTCAGCATTTATAAAACACACGTTTGACTATTTCTTGAGTGCGGCAATTTGATATACTCCAACACGATCAAGCCAGACAGGATTTTCACTGAGATAATTCGAAGGTGCTTCATCAAGCGAGTGGTTTTGTTTACCCACCTTTACACCAGCTGGGACAAATTCCAGACTGTCCCTCCCTCTCCGGCTCTTCTCCAGGCTCGCCAATGACCACAGATGCAGACTATCGCCGAAAGCTCCGCTCCATCATTTGCGCACCTTTGATGCATTTAAACATGGACTGACTTGCAGTGCGCGACTGATAGTCAGCCCCAGAAGGTTTCAGCATTGGATTATCTAGCTCTGATTAGAAGTCCAAAAACTCATGTGTAAATGTGATCTTGCCTTGCGCGTGACTCTCGAATTTCGAGAAATATACCCATTAGTGAGGTCGAGAACCCGAAATTAAAATTAACGTTGCTTCGTACTAAAATGCAGGCCGTTCCAGCTGGCCTGCCTGAAAATTAACCCGGCTTTTTATGTAATCCGGTGAATAGGCATTCATTCTCAACCGACACACCTGCATTCTCCTCCAACAGCTCCTGTCTCCTTCCTCACGGTCTTTCATCATCTATAATGACCTTGCCAAGTCCTATTTGAGTAGGCATTTCTCTCTTTCTCTTTACTCTAAGCTTTGAGGCAAACTCTCCACTAAAATTAGATGCACACAGAACAAATCCAATTTTAATACTAATTATTGTAGTGTTTGTTTCTCGACTTTCCAGAGGCATGTGCAAGCAACATCAAATATATATTGGGATGGTGCAGAGGAAACGGGAATAATGGAAACAAGAAGGCAAATGAACATGTGTGCTTCTTTTAACACATGAGACAAAATGCCTCCCACCACAAGATTTCGGCCTTCTTTGTTTGGGATAATGCTCACAAGGACTTGTTAACAACTGCAGCCAAACATGATGCAGATTAATAATGTCGGTGTTTATGATTCCCCGGTGGCCGGCGACGCATATTTCTTTTGGTCACGAGTTGTGCATCGGAGAGTCGGGTTGTAGAATGTACAGATTTTTGTGGAAAGTGTGAGCTTCGTAGAGTTCCTCTGTTCTCCTAGCTCTTAGATTTGGGACAGCGATATTTACCATAGATTGGAGGTTATTGGTCATTTAAAGGGGGCGGCGGTTATATGCTGATATTCCGAGAGTGGCGTCAAGTTTGACTTACTTTGCGACTGATAATATACGTTATCCGTTTGTGATGGTTTACGGGCGATGGCTTGGCCATCGTTTAACGGTCTAATGACATTAGGACCGTTTGAGTCCCATGGGACAATGGTCGCACTGTTCAATTTTCCGGATTGCATTTGCTAGGGCCAGCCGTTGGGAGAATGTCAAAAATTAGAGTGGCGAACACAAGACAAGCCTGAAAACGGGATAAGATTGGAGATTAACGGTCTAGAGTATGTTTCTAGTCTCCGCTTACATTGGGGAAGCAGGTGGCAGCTGCGCATCACTTCCCCGCCACCGGCGACCTGGCGGAAAATCAGCCTTCTGATATATGATCCGAAAATGCTTCCAAAATATCTCTGGAGTGGTTTTCCTCAAATTTTTGGTACGTGTCTTTGTCAACTTTTGGAGCGCTGCGACAAAATAGTACCGTCTGGAACCTCGAGCTAACAGGTGTTCCTAGAGGGGGTACAGAGAGCGGCCAAGTAAATAGCGTGGGCCCCGTTCCGTCATCCTCATCCTTATTCAGCACACGCCCCGACCAGCATTTCCTAGAGGTAAGGCGCCTCAGGACGGTTGCCATTCATCCTCTCTCGCTACTGCCTGACAATTGAATTTTTCACACCAAGTATGCTCTAGCTTGTTAGGATTCATTTCGGGCAGTTCTTTAATACTCATTCCAAATCCCCACCATAAACGACTTATCGAATCATGGAGTAACCTCTCCCTGGCATGACCCGCCTGGGGAATTCGCCAATTCCGTTTCATTTATACCTCACCTAAAAAGCCCCTGGACAGGAGTCAGCACATCCCGATTCCCCTATAACATTTATCCCATATAATAATGAAATTTGCTTGACTTGATGACACAGGCATCCTCATGACTTCTTTGGTTAGTAGATGCTTGACCTTCCCTCCGTTTCTCTCGTTTCGGCCCTTACTTCGTTCGATAACACAATTCTAAAACAGGGATCTTCTGGCGTCGATTTGCAACCAAAAGCCACTTGTACCGTTCAAGGATTCTAACTTTCCATTCAAGAATCTGGACTATTAGGGAACTTGTCATCAAGTTCCGGAATCTTGCAGACGACCTGCCAGAGACAGCCAGCCGCAATTGCCAGCTGCGAAGTCTGTGCTCAGGCAGAACCTGAGGGCATTCGGGGCAAGTTTACCACTGAAAGCATTCTAAACAGGCCAAACCTAGAAGCAAACACCCAGGCCCGTCGGAAATTCCCGGGGGGCAAAAATACATTTGAGAGAATTCAAAACAGAGTAAAGGATGGCTTTCGCGGTCTCAGGAACCTAGCCTTTCCCGAGAAACTCAGCACCTCGGGCCTTACATTATGGAGTATCGTCTTTTAAAAAGGACCACATACACGTAGAAGATATCCCAACAACATTGGGAAAACCTATTGATATATTTTCAGAGTGGCTGCCACGCCGAATTTGCGCGGTCACCAAATGAATGTAGAGTCAATACCCAAGGCTGGGGAATAGAGTCTAGCCTTGTCATTCGAAGAATCTCGCTAGTGGAGCTCATTACCAGAGATGACTATAGAAGCAGGAAGTAAGGTAGCATTCAGAAGATGACTAGGCCAACACGAAGCTGAGCAGTACCTTGATGATCGGGTTAAAATATCGCTGTCATCGTTAGACTCAGCTCCGCAATTCCTGCAGCCATGGGGCGGCCTGATGCCAGCGGTCGCCTCGGTGGGGTAACCGTAGGGCAATCACTGCCGAATTACTGGCTAACATTTGTTCTTTCGCGTATTTTCGAGTTATATGTTCTACCTGCCTGAGAGTGGTTCACCCGTCATGCGCCAGATCCAGAGAATCCATATAATTAATTTCCATACTTTTTGATTTCTGCCTTCCTTCGGCGATGGCGGGCGGCCTCCCGCAGGAAGTAGTACTAGAGTTGGTTGAACATGGCACTGCGTTCATCCGGAAAGATCTCCGCTGATATGGCTTTCCTGAACCCTAAGATACAAGCACAAACTAGTGGACGAATTTAGTCTGTAAATTTGGCCTTTACTGTACTTCTCTATAGACAGGAAAAGGAAGAAATAACAATGGAACAGCAGACAAAAAGTGGAGGGCGATGATAAGAGTAAAGTTACACACGGATTTGTGAGAAATAGTGGAGAAAATATAGGAAGGAAACTGAAAACAAGGGAAAAAACGAAAAAGAGGCAGAACCAACAGATGGCTGGCTGCCATAAATGGATAGAACCGAAGATGGCAGATGCCACATTCGGATGAACGGGAGAGAACAGTGAAATGCAAGTCCTTGTAACCAAAACACAAAAGTGAACCACCGCTGACTGACAGACGCATACCATCAAGAAGAATGTAGAGAAAAGAACGCCAAGGGGCAAACGTTGAAGGCAAAGCAGAAACAGATGAGTGAAAGGGAGGAGAGGAAAAAGGGCAATCATCAAAAGACCGCCCCTAACGCATGCATAAACATGCGCGCACAAACCACGTAAACAGACACCTCTCGTGCAAAAACGAGCGATTTGCTACATAAGAGGCCGCCCGTAGAAAGTTCAGTGGACGAAGCGCTGCCTGGCTTCCGGTTAATGGAAAATCATTGGCCGCCAGCTATCGCCAGTTTAGCCAACCATTCTCCATCCTTTACCCACTTACTTCTTATTTTCCTGTCTACTCTGGCGGTTACGAATTTTTCTTTGTAATCTTCTAAGCCCCCATGCGCTTTGGTTTTATTTCGGGGACGAAAAGCCTGAAAGAGCTTACTGACGCGACTGTATCATGAGGGATGCCGCTGTATGGGCTGCAGTGCACTGTAGAACAACTGCAAGGCGATGTCTGACCAGTAATTTATGATCGGGCCGTTTGCGAGAGTTATTAAAAGGTGCACATTGGTCTTAAGTAACTGCTCAACATCAAGCGGAAAATGCATTCAACCATTTCTTTTTTCCTTTTTTGAACATAAGCCCTCGCTTACAGAAGATTTACTCCGAAGACCTCGGTTCGTTACCGAGCTGTAAACCTACGCCCAGAAAACTCCCCACCCAAAACGGGCGGTTTCTTAGATAACCAAACCTTGTGAACTGTAGCTGGAGCACGGCAATGAAACTACTAGGGTTGCTCGCATTGACATCCATGCTGAAATTACCGGGTTTAGAAGTTGGATAGATGTTGCAGTTACGTGCCGCTAAACAGAACTGGAACGATAGTTCCAAGAAACAAGTGAGTAATTCGGAATGACTTGTATTTTGGGCAAATTTGCAGCTGAATCCGACAGACACTCGCAGTGCCCCCAGAAACCTAAGAGTGACAGCCATAGGGGCTACACCCGGGGCAAAACCCCTAGGACGTCGCATCCGAGGATGGCATCGAAAAAAGCACTGGAAACACCGCAAGTAAGCAAAAACTCTTATAGGTGAAACATTCATGGCACACCAACAACTGTAGATTTCGATGTAAATTAGATGAACCTGATCCACATGAATCCCGGGGAAATGCTTATGAGGGACCGCACAAAATAAAATCAAGTTAGAATTTATGGCATAGGAAAAGGAGAAGTATCCATACTCTCCCACCAGAACTTCTCAAAATTGGAGGTGCTATTTACAGTGAACTCGGCTGAAACGCAGGCGATCTCTTGTGCCGTCAGGTTTCTAAATAATGCTATATGTATCACGTGTATGTACGGATTTCCAACAAGGGGTATCGAGAAGGATACTAAACTGCTGTGTCCAACGTAAGCAATGTCAGACCTAAATGCTGATTCCATGGCATTAGAGGACTTTAATTTTCCGTACATCACCTGGGGAAAACGAAGCGCCTCCAAGAAAGCTGACTTTCGACAGTTCTACAATAGTTGCTTTTGTTTGGCCTGATTGAAAATGTTAGAAAGAGCACTAGGTCTAGAGTGGGGCACCGTCCCTCGGCACCAGATTTGGTGATCACCAAGAATCAAGGAGATATGGGAAGGTTAACAGCCGAAGAGCCCTCGGCCAAATTGATCACATGATTATTATGTACATCGATACACTGTAGAATGAAAAATGATCTACAGCAGCTTTCAGGCACTATAGTAAGCGGAGAACTGAGGAAATGAGAAGGAATGGGGCATTTGTATCTCAGTTAGCGGAACACAAAAGCCCGACCAAAGAATAGATTTTGGTAGTCACTAGAGGTGGACTAATCAGGCTTGCAGAAGGATTCAGCTTTATTTTATATTTTGGCATTTCCTTCAGTCATTATTGAAAGAAAATTTTACATCGTTTTTTAGGAAGGGGTCCCCGGCCACCAGATAGCCACCAAGTGGGTGGGTAAACTGGTGGTAAGAGGATTCGAACCCACTACCTTCACGTCGAAATGTAACGGCGTTATCCGCACGGCCCATGTCGGCCCCTTGTGTAGTCATAACTGGTCGTAAGCCACTGTGGCAGGGCCCAAAACTAAAGGGGGGATGAATACTCCAGGAAGCGTTTGAGCAGTGTGCGAACTGTACCGTATCCATCTGATGTGCAGCAGCTACAAATAACCTCGCAGTTAGGCCCAGTGGCCATGATAAATAGGGAGGTTTTAACTTCAGCGTAGCTTGGCAGGTAATATTGAAATCAACCCCAAAACACATTATGCGTACACAAAGCACAGGAAGAAAATCAGAGACCGTGCTGTCGCCCTAGAGAATCCAAAAAGGTAGATGTATTTTTGGAAACATTCGAGGGTACATGCTCGTCAGCCAAATAGGGCCCACATGAAACTGGGAATCGTGGAAGCTGACTAGATCCTGGAAATTCCGTAACTCTTTGAAACAGAGGAACAAGTTGTAACACAGTTAAGCAGGCTAAACAAGCTTGAAGCGGGCTAACCGAAGGGAACACATCAGGCGACCGTTCGGCCGCTGGCAGAATTCCTTGAATTCACTATCAAGCATCCGTACGATTATTCAGCGAGGAAGTGAAAAGTCCATGAACAACGGAAAACCGCAGTAATATAGGGATTATAAGCTGGCTGGCCGAATCATGGGTCGAGAAACCATAAGCCCAGCAATCTAGCCGACATCTTGTGTAAGTGCCTGGATAGGATCAGGAGAATGCCGGCATGCGACTACTTGACGAATGACAGAGCTATTTCAAAAACGGTACCAATTGACAGTAGAAATGTCCTGCCTAGAGCACCTCTCGCTTTATTCTAGATCAGGCAAAGAAACAGCCAAAAGGAGGCCACCCTATTGAAGTCTCTTACTTGGGATATAGCAAGGCTTTCGATTTTGTTGACCACGACCGTTTGGATCGCAAAGTGAAAGCTTTATGAATAATGAGAAAAGGCAACACTTGGTAATCAGCATCACAATTGGGATGTCTTCTGCCTCCCGCCGACATTCAAATGGGTGTTTCCAGGACTCGGTGGTAGTACTCACACTCTGTCTCATTCGTCGACGACCTGGCAAAAGGTGTGTGCAACCTGCATTATCTTTTTTGCTGATGATGCAAACATACCCGGTATCGATCTCAAGGTGGACATCAAGGAAGTCAAGGCCTGGCCACATAGGCAAGAATTTCCAATAAAACTGACCAGGCGTCAATCACCGAGCTCTAGAAAATGACAGTGGTAGTGAAATAGGTGACATCCTCGATGTTTTTCAAGCCGAGAAAATAGATGAAATCAGTACGAGCAGTATCACACTGTCCAAACAGTCCACAAGCACAGCGAAAGATGCCGAAGGGGAGCTTTCAGACGAAGTTGACGTTATCCTTGAAAGAGGCCCACAGTTCTCAGGTTGAAGTACGCGATTGAGATTGCACCGGGAGGATTGTGCTCAACTAGGGGCGCCGTACCCACAAAAAAGCATAAATTGCTTAGAACAGCTTTTGAAGATGGCCACCGATATTATGGCTGGCCAAATGCACAAAGTCAAAGAAGGAAGCAAAAGTTGGCGAACAGGCTCATTTTCAGTGATTCGTACTCATGCCATTACATTACTATATATATATATATTGACAAAAGATTTTCACTAAAAGAAGGGTTGGATTAGTCATATACAAATATGGAAGGGGAAGGGATTTGTGGTGTTACATGCAAAACCTGAATGCACAAGAATGTGTTGTGTTAATTGTTTTGTTGTCTAGGATTTGCATTGGAACGGAGGGTGGGCCGGGGGAGTTGAAGCGCAACCACAAATTGTTTTTGAGAACAAAGTGGAGGACTGTGAAGACGGATTGCGACAGCTTCCACAGTGCTAAAGAGGTGACACTTTGCCAACCTAGATTGTTGACCCCTGACCTTATACAGGGTCCGGAAAGCTTGCGTCACATTTACAATGGGGTTAGTCTGTGCTAGGTGTGAAACGACTGCGCTTTTAAGTGACTTAATTATTCCAGTGCCCAACCATGCATGGTGGTGTTCACGAGTGCGTTCAGACAAGCGCCTGGTCGTGCGGTCGATGTACATTCTTGTGTATTCAGGTTATGCATGTCACACCACAAATCCCTCCCCCACCCATATTTGTATATGACTAATCCAATCCTTCCTTCTTTTGTCAATATATATGGTGATGTGATGGTATGAGCACGAATCACTGAAAACGAGCTTGTTCGCCAACCGGTGTTTTCTCAAAGAAGACGGACTCCAGAGATTTGGCAATCTGCGTCTCACATACCGATGCAAGCGCGGTGGTTTAACTGAGGAATGCAAGACCCTACCGGGCTTTTCATGCATGGAACGCGAGGAACTGTTCACCCGTTTATCGGAAAAAGACCGGAGGGCAGAGTTTGAGACTATAGCGCAATCTAACAAGGCTTCAGATGAGACCAACGTTATTCACCACTAGAGGGCGACTGCTAGAACGTGGGGCTAACGACAATAATGTCTATTTACTTAAGGAAGCTTTGAATGCCTGCTATGCGGCGGATTAGCCAGAGCTGGAATTGAAAGTGTAAACGCAAGACGTGTCTGCTGGATCGGGCACTGCATGTAAAAAATTACCTTTCAAAACGCTGACCAAAACCCACCTGCCTGAATTCTGGAAAGACCGCATAGTCAATCAACTGGTGGCTAACGAGTTCATGATGATAGATCAGTACGAATTTTTGCGCAAACTTTCCTGTCTCATCAACCTCATAAGCATCCTGGACGAAGCAACAGGTAGATTTGACGGGGAGAAAGGGTAGAAGTCTGATACCTGGAATTCCAGAAAGCCTTTGGTTCCGTGAACCACAGGATTTATGACCAGAAAGTGAAAGCTTTCGGAGTTGAGGCTAAGGTGAGTAACTGGATATAACAATGCCTGAAAAGCAGATTTTCAGAGTGAGAGTCGACGGGTGTTTATCTGACGGAGGACTGCTATGCAGCGGGGTGCCTCAAGGGTGTCTCAGGGCCATTGGTCTTCCTTATGTATGTCAGCGATACAGCTAATGGACTGGGAAATCCGTTTTTCATGTTTGCTGACGAAATCAAACTATTAGGGTCAACAAAGAGTGAGGTTTTTCAGAGGAATCTGGATAATGTTTGCCAGTGGTCGGTCAGCTGGGATCTCCCTTGGAACTTGAGCAAATGCCAGCAGCTCATGGGAGCAGAAGCGAATTCCTCCCGCCACATAGTCACCTGGGAATTATGTCGCGATGGAACAAACCCAACAAGCAAGAGACCTCGCGGTGGTCGTAAGTGCAGACTTCAAACCGAGACTACAATGTCAGAAGGCAGCCCAGAAAGCATGGGGTGCCCTACGCCAACCTAAGAGAACCGTAGGATGCAGGAGTCTAACGTTTTTCTGCAAATGTTTAAAGCATTTGCCGACCGCGCTTGTAATATTGCGTCCAGGCATGGAGACGATATTTGGTGAGAGTTAGTAAAATGGTGGAACAGGCTCAGCATGATTTTACACGGTGGTTTGAGCGTTTGAGATACATGAGTTATTATAGCGGAATTTGGATTTGTTCCTCCCGATAGCTTGTTAAACCGAACGCTGACCGCCAAGCGTGGTCGCCATTTGCGCATTACTCACGCACGAAACCTCGTGCCAAAATATACTCAACTGGCTGCCGCTCCCGACGGTCTTTTCCTTGCACTGGTCAAGTGTCATGGTTGCCAGTGTTGCAATTGCAAGAAGCCGAGTAAGGGTGACGCACAAGCGGTGACAAAGACAATAAAAGATTCGCATTAGGACAATCCGTTCTACAATATGAACTGTGGGCGCTTGGCTTGTTCTCCTTAGTAAGACATGGGGAAGTCGGTGACTTAATACAGACCTCCGAAATCATTAGGATCTAGCTTAGATACGGGGTAACTCTGGATCCCTATTTCAGATAAGGGGGGAATGGCACACATAGAGGTTAAGGGGAAACGGTTGTGCGAGAACGCGTAACCCCTGGGTTGAGGAGAAAAATGTTTGTCATGCCAGTGGTGAATGGCTATGACATGCCACCGGAGGAAGTGGTCGAGGTGGAGTTAGTGCGCGAATTCAAAGGGAGACTGAAGAAGGCATGGCTAGCTGTGTTTGCAGCGGACAGTGCTTGAACTGAGAGGTTGAGGAGACTGTCAAGAGGAAAGCATCTCAATAATTGTTTCTTCCCATGAAAGGACTGAAGAGGGTTTTCCACCCCCATGTTGTCGAAGCATCGTCAGATCCAAGGAACTTTTGAGTGCAAGAACCTGGATGACCAGGCATCTCACCGCATGGTCCTGTAATCTAAATGGAACTGGAACTGGACTGGAAGCCGAATTATCGTTTTATCTACACTGAACTGAACTGACTCGCATGAAACTGCAACTGAAGCAGATTCAAAACGGCAAACACAAATTGGACGCAGGTGCGGTTAGCTGTCTCCGTTCTGACTATTACGGTTGATGTTCGCCAGTGGGCTATATTCCTTTTATGTGGTGAATTTTTGTGAATTTTTGGCTTTCCTCGGACTTCTCTTAAATTTTGCTTGAGGCTCCCGGCAACTGGCGGTGACAGCCATTGTCTTTCAGCCAAATTTTGCGCCCGCGATACGCATTCAAACGTAGTGTTACTCGCAATGCAGAACTGGTAATCGGTCATAGAAAAATCTTTGCGAATCATTATCTAGCTTTGATTTAAATTTCGAAACCTCGTGCCCAGCAAATCACATTCCTTGTTATGATCTTGTGAGCGGAAACACATTGCATTGCATGTCTGGTTTCTGCCTTGCGCATGACTCTCGTATGTCGAGAAATATGTATTACTATTATTATTATTAGGTGTTCGATTTATAAATACCACAGTATCATTGAGCTCGTATTGAGTATAACTGGAGCAGTATTTCTTGACTTTTGTAATAATCCATACCCTTAACATTTAGTCGAGAAAAATTTACAGCCTTTAAAAATTCGTTGAAGGAATCGCCAATCTGCCTCACCGTGTTAGTCTTCAAGTTTTAGCGGTTTCCAACGTTAATGCTTTGAGAGCGCTCCAAATGTAGTGTTTGAACATGGTCATAGAACAAACGTGCCGAAAAATGTCTTCACCTGTGGAGTAGTTCCTCTATGGGACAGCTTACCTTAGGAGGTTTTTAAAGGTTAGATATGTCGATAGACCTCGCGGTTTTTTCTTCCTTGGGAGCTCACTCCTTAATCCTAATCTTTTTTCGACGCTCCCGTTTTTCTGGAGAATGCTCTTTTCTGTCATAGCAGAAGGCGTGTCAGTGGCACGCTGAAACCTCACCGTACCTCTCCCTTGATCCACTAATCGAGTATCGGAATATATATCTTGAAAGGGAAATGTTTTGGTTTATTTTTCGCTGTTTATATTTATATTACCATCTTTATTATGGCGATACCTTGCATACAGCGGAACGCTCATCTCTTGCAGTCACAGGTGAGCACTCCATCACTTCCTAGCGGAAACCAGAGGCACAAAAGTCGAAATACGCTCGGTACATATTGAATTTGTCTAGGCGTTGTTCAGTATATCATGACATCAACACATCAAAGAACACAACAACCTCTGCTTATATCAACACACTGTATGAAGGACCAGCTTTGCTTGCCTAGTTAGCAGTAAGCTCTTGACTTCGACGCAACACGGGCTGTTCGAAAGGCAGCCGCTCCTAGCTAATCTTTTGATGTATTTTGACGGAACACTTTTCCGCATCGGTGAAAGAATCTCAGGGAAGATAATTTATCTTGACTGGAGTATAGCCGTCGATCCGCCGGACATTCATCATCGTGCATCGTTAAGACGCAAGGCAAGCCTCACTAACCGCTGCCTTTTCCCGAGTCACAAGTTTCTATATAAAGAGTGAATGTCCAAGGAGTGGAGCTACACAGGTGCGAAAAATACGATGCCGCTGCAGCCAACATACCGAACACAGTCTAACTGTACAAATGCACTTTCAATCATTCTGATTCGATAGAAAATAACAAGATTACCACTTCGCGGTTCACTGTTGTATCCTTCTGTGTCTCCAGCCAGCTAGATGACGAGTCTTTTGGACCCCAACCATAAGGACGAAAACACGAGACACTTACTTTACCTAAATTCGCGGTACATTTTCTCATCCCACGTCGCCACGTCATCTGTTGGCCTCCACTTGGCTTCTTCCATTGCCTAGGAGGAACACAGAATAAAGGACGGCATAGTAGACGAGTGTTCGCTATACGGAACACGTTCCCCAACCAGCGTAGTCCACTTATTTTCATACGCAGAAATAAGGTATTCTGAGAGCCGGCACTTAATACTAGATTCCTCACCACATTAGTCACCCGGTCACACTATCCAATCCTAGCGACGCTACATAGGAATCGATGGTCGAAAACCTCTAACCGACAAACATCGCCCACACACATACTCCATGTCTTCCAAACGTACAACAGAACTGAACGCACTGCAACACGGTACACACGGTCTTTCAACAGCAGTGAAATATCAGGCCGACCCCACAAGTGCCTCAGTCCAGCGTAAGATGCCCGAGCATTCGATATACGCGTATTCACCTCCACTCCCGTGCTGCCATCGTTCGACAAGCAGCTTCCAAGGCAGGTGAAACGGTCATTAGTTGTACTCCGCTGTGCACCAAGTTCAGCACTACTGTCGTCCATTCTTATAAAAGCACGTTGCACTTTGAAGATGCAAAGCACATGCTAAACCGAGCAACCGATGTCGAGAGTGTATCTAGTTCCCTTTGCGCATGGTACACAGGCTCGAAAAGGTACACAAGGTCATCTGCATAGTTCAAGTCACAACTTTCCTACATTTCCCCGTTCGACGCCTACATTCTGAAGGCCTCTTAAAGCATCTTTCATCATCTCGACCATGACGAAGTTGAACAGGAATGGAGACATGAGACATCCTTGTCGAACACCACTAGTCGCTTCGAATGAACTTGACAGTTCGCCGTATACCCCCCTCAACTACCAATTCCATTGGGAGATCAAGCGACAACTCTCAAAGATTCGCACCTACAGACGTTGTCCCAAATACATTAGCGTGTGGAACGCTAAACTGATCCTTGAATTGCTCAGCCCAACGGTCCAGCCTTTGTTGTCTACCATGGATGAGCTCTCCATTCATATCGCACACGACATCACTAACCGACGTTTACCACCCACAGCTATCGCGTATAAACTTGAACAGTCTTTGACCGTTACCTGAAGCCGACGATTCCTCCATCTCTTCGGCTACCCTAACCCACCAGTTTTCGCGGTCATTCTTGAGGCTTGCCGTCAACTGACGCAGCAACTGACGATGTATGTTATTCACTTCCGTGCAGTTAGTGAACTGACGGTTTTTGCTCTATTAAGCCCAGCGACCCTCGCGAGATCCAGTATTTTTGATGAACGCTAGATCTAGAACCTCAGGCGAAACCTGTATCCAAATGCATCGGCTGCTTGATTTCGTCCCTACGCTAGTCTACATTGCTGCTCGTCGAACTCGTTAGCTCCTCAAACAGTTTCCGTTCATAGCTGTTGCGAACAGCCGAATTAGAGAGACGTTTGACAGCCAATAGGTTTATGGCCTGCGTCGATGGCCGTTGAGCTGTGGCGAAAATCGCATTAAAACTAACGCATGGTTCGATTCGACGTACGTGGTCCAGTACCATCTACAGTTCTGGACAGAACCGCAATATGCTCGATCTGACTCAAATCACCTGTCGAGTTAGAGCGCCATGTCGCTGTGTGACGCGAACTGTGTCGTAAATTCGTACTAGACAGGAATAGGTTATTGTCTGCATAGAATCGGAGAAGTCTTTCTCCGTTATCAGTTCGCTGAGTAGGCAAGACGCATCGCCCACCTAAACAGGACTTCGATGCACTCAGTTTTCCAACTTGTGCATTAACATCGCATGCTACTAATAGAATGTCATTGCCTTTTCTCTTTCGAGCAAGGGTGACGAGGTCATCGTAAAACTCGTCTTTCTCCATGTCAGTGCTGCAGTCTGTTGGAGCGTATGCCGAGATAACAAATGAACTGTGCTTGACACTACTATCCTTCCGGACGCCGACTGATCCTTGCAGTCTCACGTCGCACAAGCGACTGTTGACTGGGATCCAGTCTATGAAGACCGATTCAGTCTAAAGGGGTTGCTTCAGCCTTCTCACTCAAGACTCTTCCTACACCGCGTTGGCCCTCAGCTTGAGCCGCTTCGTCTCCTGAAGTGCGAAGGGAACACCTCGACGAAACATCAGGCGCAGAATAACCCCCAATTTGGAGGACCAGGGGACTGCCTCGTTAGGTCTCTACCAGTTGACCTTCCAGGCGTGATTAGATCTCAAGCTTGAAATAATCCATCCTGTATAGCTCGTTGGATCATGGAGGCACGCAAGCCGTCACATCAGGTCAAGGTATATTCTCGCTGTAACGCTGGCTACTCCGTTGTCACTTTCCATCTTTCTGTATAATAGGGGCATATAGCCAGAGAGCGAATCAGTTTTCCAGTGGCCGTAACACTAATACCTGTGTTCAGTACCCGCTTTTTATGTCCCCAACCAAATCTCTGCCACCCTGCCTACCCATAATGCCTCCACTGAAGACGTGCCCGGTACGCCCAACGGTTCATTGTCAAATAGTGTTGCAAGTGATTTTCAACCGGATAGCTCACATTTTCTGTAATTTAGTCAGGCTCTAAATCTGGGCTCCTCCAATATGTGCATTACATGCTGGCCGGCCAACAGGTGTTTAGCATTGACAATGGACTCACTGTCGATTGATGTCTGATGCGTCAATGAAACGCCTATTGCCTGATCAAATATTTCCTGTGCACCTCAGGAGATTAAGCAGCTCAAGTTGCGGATCAACGCGGTGTAGGACAAGTGTTGAGTGGTCTGGGTGATGCGGCTCCTTTAGACTTGATCCCGATTAACAGTCATTTGTGCGACGTGAGACTGCACGGACAAGTCAGCTTACAAAAGGATAGTTGTGTTACAAGGGGGATCGTTGCTGGTACTAAAACGTAAGCCGTGATCGAAAACGTCCGTGGTAGCTTACATATGATTTCAGATGTGCTCTCCTGTTCGTTCTAATTTATTTATCTAGTTTGTTTTTATGCTTCTGTACTTGAAATATGACATGCTGAATTTCGTTGTTCCAATTGATATCTATTTGCAGGTACACAGCTCAATTTGATCAACTGTTTGATTTCAGCCTCTTTTGTACAAAATGAAAATTTAACCACACGGTTCAATCGGAATCTTTTCATCCCGTTCGGCCGTATTTTCATGTGAGTTTTAAGCAGTACTTAGTATCATGGACGTCGGTACTCACACGGAATTCTGGTTCTTTTCATCATCCTGTTTGTAATTTGTTATTTCAAGTCTTAAATTCAATGACAACAAGGACAAGATTTTTTACTCGATATCATGCATCCAGTCGAATAAATATCTCCAAACGCCATTCAAAATAGATCCCTTTTCTTAAACTGGGATGTCTCGCTGGGTAACTGGCTGCGCGAAGACCGAAGTCGGACACGAACAAACCCTAATAGCACAAATTCGGAACTTCAGACTTCATCCTATCTTAGCTTTGCTAGAATGTTTTTATACCAGATTTCCACCTGATTTCTACATTTGTCAATTATTTCATCCCACGTTAGTCCATCTCTTTCCCTGATCCTCGCGACGCTCTGACGAAAGTCAATCCTAGCCATAACATTGCCTGTGTATCACTTGATCCCAGATTGAACATATCTTCCGGTGACCTCACAATGATCTTCATGTCGATGGTTATTAAATTTCTCTGAGTCTTGTTTATTTTGGAATTCGTTTTGTTCCTTTGATTTCAATCCGACTTTGGTTCTTCTACCTTCCACAGATTTCGTTCTGACTTATCAGAATTCCTAAAATTTTGCGTAGTTTATCATCAATGTATGTTAGCTACATTTTTGCTGTAGTACCCTGATCGGATCTGAATAGTGGAAGAGTAGTTGTTACAGACTATTTTTTAGCGTGCGCTATGAACACCAGGCCCACCACTAAGAAACGATGTAGAGCTGTCTCATCCTTGTGAAGCATTATCAACCATGCACGCTAATCGCTTACAAGCTGGGACGCAAGCTCGAGACAAACAACTGATTCGGAAGTCTTGACCACTACTCTCGCTGGGAGCCTATGGACGGTTTAACGGCCCTCCAACGCCGCAGAAAAATTGCCAGGCTTAGCACGTTGTTTTCTTGCTCTGTCACCGCTGGCTTATTCCATTAGCTTTTTGTTTATTTTCTCCATTGAATGGAATCCTTCATTTTGCCAAAAATTCCGAACGCGGAATCGCACGTCAAGTGTGTGCTAACGGTTGAAATCCCCCGTATTTTCGAATTACTGTTACTTCGTGATGATATAAATGTGGGCTTAATCTCACCGTCCTTCCATTGTTGCATTTCTTCCAAGTGGTCCCCTAGCCTTCCCGGTCGAGAGTTGATTTGAGCTGGCAGCTCAGTCGGAAAAACGAGTGGAAGAATAATTGATCCGAGTAGATGGGCGCCCACTCAGCTATGCTCCACTGCCTTGCGGTCAGGTTCTTGTCAGAACCAAAGGCTTTGGTTGAGAACCCTAATCGTTTTTCAGCTTAGCGGCTGGACTCCCTAGCAGTACCCGTCCATCAATCCCCATGAGTTACACGCCTACAAATAATTCCATACTGCATCGGTCGTCGTGCA
>LUCM01008972.1:99019-158213 GCA_008360955.1 Fasciolopsis buskii | reverse complement strand
GTTCTGTCCAGAACTGTAGATGGTACTGGACCACGTACGTCGAATCGAACCATGCGTTAGTTTTAATGCGATTTTCGCCACAGCTCAACGGCCATCGACGCAGGCCATAAACCTATTGGCTGTCAAACGTCTCTCTAATTCGGCTGTTCGCAACAGCTATGAACGGAAACTGTTTGAGGAGCTAACGAGTTCGACGAGCAGCAATGTAGACTAGCGTAGGGACGAAATCAAGCAGCCGATGCATTTGGATACAGGTTTCGCCTGAGGTTCTAGATCTAGCGTTCATCAAAAATACTGGATCTCGCGAGGGTCGCTGGGCTTAATAGAGCAAAAACCGTCAGTTCACTAACTGCACGGAAGTGAATAACATACATCGTCAGTTGCTGCGTCAGTTGACGGCAAGCCTCAAGAATGACCGCGAAAACTGGTGGGTTAGGGTAGCCGAAGAGATGGAGGAATCGTCGGCTTCAGGTAACGGTCAAAGACTGTTCAAGTTTATACGCGATAGCTGTGGGTGGTAAACGTCGGTTAGTGATGTCGTGTGCGATATGAATGGAGAGCTCATCCATGGTAGACAACAAAGGCTGGACCGTTGGGCTGAGCAATTCAAGGATCAGTTTAGCGTTCCACACGCTAATGTATTTGGGACAACGTCTGTAGGTGCGAATCTTTGAGAGTTGTCGCTTGATCTCCCAATGGAATTGGTAGTTGAGGGGGGTATACGGCGAACTGTCAAGTTCATTCGAAGCGACTAGTGGTGTTCGACAAGGATGTCTCATGTCTCCATTCCTGTTCAACTTCGTCATGGTCGAGATGATGAAAGATGCTTTAAGAGGCCTTCAGAATGTAGGCGTCGAACGGGGAAATGTAGCGAAGTTGTGTCGGAGATGTTTATCGGGTAGAGGTTTTCGACCGGCGTTGTCTGGTTCGTATTGCTAGGATTGGATTGAGTGACCGGGTTGATCGAACCAGACTGACCGAAAGGGTAGGTTTGTACATTTAGCTTTTTTTCCGTGTGTTGGCTGCAGCGGCATCTTATTTTTCGCCATCTGTGCTGGTCCATTCCCTTTCACCTTGGATTATTCGCTTTTTGTAGAAACTTATATCTCTGCGGAAAGGATAACGGTCAGTGAGGCCTTCCTTGCTGTTTAGCGCTGAACGATATTGATGATGTGGCTACCTGTTAACATTCCGGGTATTGTTGAATCTCCGAATTTAGATAAGCCATCCTATATATCTCTTCGTGTCATGGACATCCCCAAAGCGTGACATCACTTGCATTTTTACAGTTCCGTTCTGACGGATATGGTCTAGTCAGACGCTCGGGGTTTGTAACTCATTTCGGATCGCATTTCGCACATCGCAGTTGGGAAATGCTGGACAGCGGTATCTTTAAAAATCCAGAATGATTTCGTTACTTTCAAATTCAGAAGTCGAGAGCCCTGAATGAAGACATTATTCAACAAACAAATCAGTTATGCAATATGAAATGGTAAAAGGGAGAACATGTTAGAACGTGGACAAGTATTTCACACTCAGCTTTTTAGTTGTAAATTATGGCGATCTAGAGGGAGTCAAACTTCTCCCTTGTCTGAATCCTACAGGTGAGTACGTTGTTGTTGTACAGAAGGAGGTATTGGGTCCGGTGTTTGCTTAGTTTTACCCGAAACGTGTTCAACTTCGTTACTGGATGACTGCATGGATGAATTTGTGGGTGTCTTCCGAACAGGTGGATGTGCGCGTATCTGTAGGTAAGGTGTTTTTGGGATGCTCATTTTTTGATTATCAGAGGGAGCTTAGTTACGAAGTGAGACAATACCTTCTCTTCCATCCTGAAAACGAACGTGGGCCTACTGGGGATCGCAATCAAGCAGGTCCAATTCATTCACGAGAGGTTCATTCCTTGATGATCTGGGACTTCAGCGCATGAGTACTGGTCCAGGTGTAGTAAGCCAAGTTGGTAGTGGAATTTCGGATGTTGACTTTCGTTTATACGAGAAAAACCGCTCGTGTGATGTGGCGTTGGCTGCAGTGCACAGTATTAACGGCACAGATTAAAGAGCACCCAGCAACATCAGTTTCCATTGCGATACGGCGAGATCTTTGAACTTTAGCACAAAAGTGATGGCTTTTCATGCTATTCCATTCATCCTTTCAAATTCCTTTTTTCAACCGTGAGTTAATCGGTTTGGTTCTACTGGTTGCTGTGCGTTTTTCAGCAAGAAATGTCCGGAGTTCGTCAGACATGAATGGCGTTTCGTGACCAACGTGAACGTAGAGAGGAATACCAAATAACGCAAACAATTAGAAAACGCAGTTGATTACGATGGCTGCAGACATCCAGAATACTGCTCAACAATGGTTAACATATACATGATGAAAACGGTAAAGGTCCCTTGAAATCCACATTCAGTCTTTCGAAGGGATGGATAGCCTTAATAAAGGTTCCTAATGCTTTTAGAAATCTAGATTTTAGTTCAGGACATAATGCAGTGGAATGTGACGCATCATACTTCCTCCACGGAGAAAGTTAGGTTCTTCAGACAAGTAAAATGTAACATTCGGGTTACACAGGGATGGCACGAAGAACCGTCTAATACTTGAATATATGGCGAATTTTGAGGTGATGCACAGCAAACGCTTGACAGAGCATTATCCTTCTCTTATCTATAGATGATGTCGAAAGTGTAGCAGGAAAGGTCGATACACCATCTTTGTATTTTATCATTTTTACTTTGCTGGGGTGGGTATGAGTGAACATATATAAAACCGATCTCTGATCGGTGATAGTGGTAAATCTAGAATCGACCAGATAATGACGCCACTTCCTGACCGATTTGACAACAGCATGAGCTTCTTTCTCAATCGCTGTGTGATTCCGCTCACTAGATGATAAAACCGGAGAAAAGAATGCAACAGGTCCGTCCATTCTGTGTCAGAATGCGGTGATAGCGATGTCAAAAGCATCAGTCTCCACAACGAAGGGTATAGATTCATCGACAGCTACAACAGGTTTTGCTATTTCTTCCTTGATTGTCTCCAACGATGCACTAACGACCGAACGGAGAGGAAAGAGACAATTCCCGACAAGTGGGCGGATTTTGTCAGAAAAGAATAAGATCCACGATGATTAGAAAGCAGACAGTCCCACAATATGTTATTCAGATTTCAAGTCGGTGGGTACGGGTAGATTATACAAGAGTTGAAGTCGATCAGGATCCGGTCGTACAGTTTTGTCTGAAATTTTTAAACCTTATAATCGTATTATTTGGGATCGAATGGCAGCCTCGTAAAGCCTTTTCAAGTTAAAGCCTTCCTATTCTCCTGTAGCCCCGCATACCGTTGTTGTCCAGATAAGCAAAGGTTCCCTTCAAATTCTCCTCCTGCATTATTTTGTCAACTGCCCGCTGGAAACAGGCAACACCGTTCGTAACCCCAAAGTGTATGCGGTCGAATTGATACAGATGACCGCAAGCTTCAAAATCGGTGAATTTCTTCCCGTCTTCTTTTAGTGCTATTTGATTATAGGTACTCCATATATCTACTGTACTATATACCGAGTAACGGGAGCTGCTGTCGATGATGCCATTTATTCTTAGTAAAGGGTAAGCATCCAGATGAGTGTACTGATTGATAATTTGGCTGTACACTGGACCGAAGCACTTGTGGCGTCGACGTAATATTTTGCTGAAGCTGAAAAGTCGTGTTTAGTACGTCGCAGTGCTCCCATTTCCCTACGAGAAAGGCGACGGTCAGTGGGGCTTATCGTGCTGCTTATCGCTAACTGACGATGATAATGTCGATAATTCTCATTTCTTGTGATCTATCTCGCGTTTACCGTTGAGCTCATTCACGTCTAACTGTCTGCGATGGTCACTGGAGTTTTGTCCTGTTATTGTCGTGCCGTTAGTGTCTCGGCCTCGGACACCGCAGTTTCGCATACACAATGGTATCATTAAAAGGCTATTCCTTCTAAGTTATCGAATGCATTGATGACTACATTTGCGCCTTGCTGTTTTTCCATTTGTTCTACCTGGATATTAGTAATCACGTGGCCGTCAACGGTTAAGCAGAAATCGCAAGTGTTATCCTCGTGGATGTGTTGATGACATCGTCGTTATTCTGCTCTAGGTACCACGGCATAGATGTGTTCACGTGCTCGTGGAAATGAAGTTCAGATCACTTGATTGTGATTCACATTACCAGGTGTAATGTCCTAGAGGTGGACTACCTAAATCTAGGTCTGGCTAATCGGTCTAAATATTCTGTGGGCCGGCTGCTAATCCAACCATATCCGGGGGTTTCTTCGATTCTGTTTAAAGTTTCTGGAGTGCGTTTCGCTCAAAAAAATTAGCTGCAGTGTTTCTGTATTGGTACATTTTATAATGTTCTAGTGTATGAATATTTTTTTAGCAAGCTTACTTCGTCTAGTCCAATGAGTCACGTCTTCAGTGACATCCCATGTTTTATTTGTGCCATTATTCCGAGGTTGTCTTGCCTTAATTTATGCTAATGACGACACCAACCAGCAAGCGTGACACTCTTTCTAACGTACTGACATGCTGATGAGAGTACTAATGAATAAAACTCCATTGGCAGCATTTTTATATTCATCTTACTCTTCTTATTTAGTTTATTGAAAAAAGTTTCAAGTTTTCTGATTTCTATTTGATTCATCGATTCCCATTCGCAATGTCTTCTGAGAAGTGAAACGTCTCGTCGTCTTTAACTGGAAATCTTCAATTTTTAATCAAGTTCACGTGCCAGATTAGTGGGGCTACCTACTCTTTTCCTCTGTTTGCGCTGTTTCCTCACTTCCTAGGTTTTTTTTCTTTGCTACGAAAATTGGGCTCACATGTGGGCGTGCCGGGGACCACTGTCTCCTTACATATAACATGACAGTCTACATGCGGGTGTACTGACATGATATTTCATCGCAGTTTTTACTTAAATCGTTTGCCGATTGTTTATTGCTGCTCCGAATGCATTTGACTTTGTGCATGTATGTGCGTGTGCATTCTCGTTTGATTTTTTCATCACTCACGTCCATTCATCTTCATTTTCGCCTCATCCAACGTGCCCCCTTTCGTGATCAGAATGCAATCGCAATCCCAAACACAACAACAACAACAACAACAACAACAACATCAGTCATCGCATGGCTTTTTGGATAAACTAAAAGCAAGACTGGATCGTAATGGTGGAACAGGAAGAAGTAGCCAGAACAGTCGAGGCAGTTCGTTGTTCACGGCAACCGGGGCTGAGGTCTCGGTGAATGTGTATGATATGGTAAGTCAATTTATTCACTCATCCGTATTAATTAGTCGTACTCTTTATGCACCCTAGATTTTGCGTTTTCTTGTTCTACTGAGTAGTTGGAACGTTGTACAACATAAAGCGGTGTGAAATAATTCAGCTGTGGTTCATCTACACTGTGGTTAAACATAGCAGGTCAAATGTCAAAAAAAATAATCTGAACTCAAATCCTTTCACTCATCACTTCATCCATGCATCAGCGAACTTTCAACTGATATTTTGTTAGTAAAAATAACAACCCATTAGTCTCAGCCCTTGTAAGATCAGTCTTACGGATAAGGACAAGTCGCGTTTGGTTTTACTGTTTGGTTTAGTTCTATAGTTTCGTGGCTATCACAATGGAACTACACGATGTGATGTGACAGCTTGAGTGCTTCCATTACCAAACGAGCTGTACAGAATGAATTGCCGAAGATCCACTCGTCGTCGAAAGGTCAGTGGGTAGAAGCCTGACGAACTGGTCTCCTGATTCTCCCGGTCGGGGTTGATTTGAGCTTGTAACACTCGGAAAATTGATTGAGTCTTGATAAGTATAAGCCTGCTCCGAGTTTTTGTGCTCGTTTAACGCCCCGCTGCCTTGTAGTTAAGATTTTTGAGTGAAAATCTCCGGTTAAGGTTCCCGAAGAGAAATCCGTTCTGCAGTATCGATAGCCCGAATACCTCCAGCATCCTTTCTACGGGAAATATTTCTCATTTCCGTTATTCCCATGCACACATTAGGCAACTTGCCACGACAAACTGCATCTCGGCGGATTTATCTGACAGCAACACTAACGAAACCGGAAGGAGTGGTCTGCAGCTATTGCTCGAACCCAAATGTTCACCTACCTTCACTGCCTACGGGATCAGCCAAATAGAGCAACAAGCTGTCCTAGATAGAACTCCTGAAACTTTCAAAATAGACGCATGTTGAGTCTTCGAAACACCCATACAGGGTCCCACTTCGTGATCATTCTTCAAACCCCAGATGCAACCTTATTCTCTCGCTCTACTCTTCGCGTGTCGGGCGATGTGATCGGGCTGGGACTGGAATCGCCATGAGCATGCGGGCGGAGCGTGTACTGTCAAACCGTACTCTAGGCAACAGCCATTTGTGCACAGATTGGTTAGACGTATCCGAATGTATCAGCAGTAGTCAATTAAAGCATCGTTGTTTTTTCGTCGTATTTGTGAATGCTCCCACGGACTGCAGCTCCCCTGAGGCTAAAGTTGAGTTCTGCCGGGAGTTATTTCGGTTATTCTGCAGTGTGCGTTCTTCGGACGTTGTGGTCATTGCTGGTGGTTTTAACGCCCAACTTGGGCACTTAACAGAGACAGAACGACACGTCGGCGGCTCATTTTCTGTCCCAGCCTATTGGACCGACAACGGAGATCGTCTCATCCAAGTTTGCTCTAAATACGGTCTGTTTCTGACAAACATCGATTTTTGTCATAAGAAACGACATCGGTTCACCTGGCGCTCGCCTTTATCCTCACAGCTTTGGATTCAGATTGATCACATTGCCATCGGCCACCAGTGAAGTGAATCAATTGAGCATTGCTGATCATTCTGGTCCATAGCAGTGGACTCAGATCATGCTCCGGTCCGAGGTCGCCTCTGCGAAAACCACACATCCTGTGCACCTGACTCTAGATAATAATTGCAGACTACAATTCCAATCGGAACTCTCAATGCGGTTGTCATCTCAACAAAAGCTCAAGGTTCGAGCGAACGTTGAGAACAGATAGAAGAATCTTTAATCTTCTCTTTTCATAGTCTTTTATCTTTTACTTCTCTTATTAAAGAATTAACATTGTACATCATTTTTCAGGAAAAGGGCGGCGGCGAACGAAGGGCTGTCGAGTGAGGAAGTTGACCGGCGATGGGCAGATTTGAACTCGCAACCTTCACGTCGAAACGCCACGACTTAGTCCGCCTAACCACCGCCGGAATCTGTGCGGTCAGCGTCAACTGCCACACCAGGCTCTTTTCCATATCAGCCCCAGAAACGACAGATATCCTCGACTTCGGTTGCACTGTCTGGTGTCGGAGATCCGTTTCCCCGGACGCAACATAAAAGAAAGCGTGTAGAGCCCTGGGACGTCAACTGACCAAGAGTTTGAGAAATGGCCGGGAGCAGTGGTGGGTAGGAAAGTGTAAGGAAATGGAAAAAGGCTGCGGCTGTCGGAAATAGTGGGAACCTTGGCCGACTTATTAGGAATACTGATCCATGCAAATCACGAGATGATTAAGGAATCCGAGAGTACACTGATTCACTCTCAGGGGCTTTGGCTGGTTGGGCAGAACACTTTAGGGAGCAGCTTAGTTGGTCCACGGCCTCAATGAGTCCTCCACTTATGTCTACAAGTGAACCAATACAGGTGGATACCAACCCTCCATCCGAAATGGAGGTGATCGAAGAGATAGGTTACTTTAAAAGTCTAAGACAGATGGACTGTCGCCATTCTTAGAAGATGGTGGCGGAATGTTAACACCGGAAGTTAACAAAACTCTTGGGATCAATCTGAGCGAGAGAACAGACCCCGAAGAATTGGTGTGTATCGGTTGATTGTGCCAGCTTAAAAGAAGGGGGATAGATCCTCATGTGAAACCACAAAGGAATCAGTTTAGTAAACAAATTGCTCGTGGGCATTATCCTCCGCCGATCACGTAGTGTTCGCGAAAGTGTATGAGTGAGAATCAAGGTGGTTTCCGTCGCAGTCGGGGTTGTATTGACCAAATTTTCATTTTGTGACCGATCTTAGAACATGCACGCATGTTCCGTAGACACACGGTTTGTGTCTTTCTTGATCTGAAAGCGGCGTTCGATTCAGTCGATCATGCAATTATGTAGTGCTACCAATCACTGGAGTGTGTGCAACAAATTTATTCAACTTATCCAGTATTTGTGTATGAACAGCCAGAGCCGAGCTCGTGCTTACGGGGATCTTTCACAAGAGTTCACCACGAGAAGTGGTAATCGTCAGGATTACCATCTTTCACCTTTCCTTTTTAACTTTGTCATTATTGTAATTGTGGAGATAGCCCTATCCTCATGTGACGATAGTGACATTGATATTTGCTCAGACAAGAAATTGTTAGACTGGATTCCGGTTAACAGTCGTTTGGGCGCCGTGAGACTGCAGGTACTAGTCGGCGACCGAACGGATAGTGGTGTTAAGCGCAGTTTATTTATTATCTCGGTGTACGCTCCAACAGACTGCAGCACTGGCTTGGAAAAGTAAGAGTTTTACGATGACCTCGTCACCCTTGCTCGAAAGAGAAAAGGCAATGACATTCTATTAGTAGCATGCGATGTTAATGCACAAGTTGGAAAACTGAGTGCATCGAAGTCCTGTTTAGGTGGGCGATGCGTCTTGCCTACTCAGCGAACTGATAACGGAGAAAGACTTCTCCAATTCTATGCAGACAATAACCTATTCCTGTCTAGTACGAATTTACGACACAGTTCGCGTCACACAGCGACATGGCGCTCTAACTCGACAGGTGATTTGAGTCAGATCGAGCATATTGCAGTTCTGTCCAGAACTGTAGATGGTACTGGACCACGTACGTCGAATCGAACCATGCGTTAGTTTCAATGCGATTTTTGCTGCAGCTCAACGGCCATCGACGCAGGCCATAAACCTATTGGCTGTCAAACGTCTCTCTAATTCGGCTGTTCGCAACAGCTATGAACGGAAACTGTTTGAGGAGCTAACGAGTTCGACGAGCAGCAATGTAGACTAGCGTAGGGACGAAATCAAGCAGCCGATGCATTTGGATACAGGTTTCGCCTGAGGTTCTAGATCTAGCGTTCATCAAAAACACTGGATCTCGCGAGGGTCGCTGGGCTTAATAGAGCAAAAACCGTCAGTTCACTAACTGCACGGAAGTGAATAACATACATCGTCAGTTGCTGCGTCAGCTGACGACAAGCCTCAAGAATGACCGCGAAAACTGGTGGGTTAGGTTAGCCGAATAGATGGAGGAATCGTCGGCTTCAGGTAACGGTCAAAGACTGTTCAAGTTTATACGCGATAGCTGTGGGTGGCAAACTTCGGTTAGTGATGTCGTGTGCGATAGGAATGGAGAGCTCATCCATGGTAGACAACAAAGGCTGGACCGTTGGGCTGAGCAATTCAAGGATCAGTTTAGCGTTCCACACGCTAATGTATTTGGGACAACGTCTGTAGGTGCGAATCTTTGAGAGTTGTCGCTTGATCTCCCAATGGAGTTGATAGTTGAGTCGAATCTTCGACTTCTGAAGCGGTGAAAAGCAGCCTGTCCTGACGATCTTCCCCCAATTCTTTACTAATTGGGTGGAGAAGCTATGGTAAAATCACTTACCTTCTTGTTTGTTGATATTTGGAACGAGGAGCGTATCCCGCTATCGTGGAGTGAGTCACTGATTGTGCCCATCTTCAAGAAGGGTACACGGATGACTGTAGAAATCATTGGGGGATTAGTTTAATTTCGATAGTTACAGAGGTGTTAGCTTCGATAGCGCTGCGCCGTTTGACATCGATTCGCGAGAGTAACTTCCGCGAACAACAGGCCGGATTTCGTCCAGGTCGAGGTTGCATGGACCGGATATTAACTCTTCGGCAGCCACTCGAAACACGCCACAAGCACCGGCGTCCTACGATCGTAGTCTTTCTCCACTTGAAAGGTGCTTTCGACTCCGTGGATTGACCGGCACTACTCAGTGCTCTCCACCGGAAGGATATGCCAACGAAGTTTGTGAACCTGTTGCGAGCATTGTACTCGCATACCTATGGTGGTGTGGGGTATACGGTGAACTATTAAGTTCATTCGAAACGACTGGGGTGTCCCATCTCTCCATTCCTGTTCAACTTCTTCATGGACGAGGTGATAGAAGATGCTTTAGGGGCTCTCACGGTGGTAGGGATCGAGCTGGGAAATGACGAAAAGCTTTGTGACCTAGACTACGCAGATACCGTTGTGTGCTTTGTTGAGTCTGTGAACCATGCACAAGGGGCGCTAGATAGACTGTCGAGATCGGTCGCTCGGTTTGGCATGTGCTTTGCTCCTTCAAAATTCTAAGTGCTGTTACAGGATTGGATGACAGTAGTCCGGATCTTGGAACTGAATGGATTGGAGCTAACGATTGCCGTCCTTCTCACTTGCCTTGGTGGTTGCGTGTCTAACGATGGTAGCTCGGCAGTGGAGGTAAACACGTGTAAATCCAAGGCTCGGACAGCTTACGCTGGACTGAAGCACTTGTGGCGTCATCCTGATATTTCACTGAAGTTGCAAGGTCGTGTGTACTGTGCTGCAGTTCGTTCAGTTCTGTTGTACGGTTGCGAGACGTGGAGTATGCGTGTGGGCGATGTTCGTCGGTTGGAGGTTTTCGACAACCGATGTTTACGTAGTATGGCTAGGATTGGATGGAGTGATCGGTTGAGTAATATTGAGGTTAGGAATCTGGTATTGGGTGCCACTTCTGAAAATAGTTTGTTTCAGCGTATGAAACTTAGTAGACTCCGCTGGTTGGGTCACGTGTTGCGTATGACGAACATTCGTCTACCATACCGTGCCTTATTTTGGGCTCCTCCTAAGGAATGGAAGAAGCCATGTGGAGGCCAACAGATGACGTGGCAACGTGGGATGAGAAGATGTACAGCGAAGTTAGGTAAAGTAGGTGTCTCACGCGTTCGTGGTTGAGGTCCGGAAAGGCTCGTCGACTTGCTGGCTGGAGACACTGAAGGATATGGCAGTGAACCGTGAACAGTGGCGATCATGTTGTCATTTTCTACCAAATCAGAATGATTAACACTCAGACTTTGTTCCATTTCTTGGCTACTACAGGATTCTTATTTTTCACCACCCTCTGAAATCTCACCTCCTGTTCGTCTTGGATATTCACTCTTAGAGAAACGTGTAACTCTGGGGAACATACAGTATTATGCGTGGCTTGTCTTGCAGTTTGTTGCTGAACGATGTTCAATGTGATAATGACCTGGTGGGACTTTGTCGTAATTCATTATTCGATAAGCTGTTCATCGAGAATTTTATGAATAGTCAATTGTTTGACTAAGTTGGTTAATGTAAACGGCCTGAGGGAGCGGAGCGGTGCAACATGCAGTAAAGGTGGAAAATGCGCTGTCCGCTATGTTTGGAATTTGGGCGATGTGAGATGTCTTGTCCGGACTCTATGAATAACTTTGAAAACGCACCGAGCTATTACGAAATTAAACCAAAATGAAGCCCTGAAACATGGAAATGCTCGTCGAAAGCTTGATGGTTAGGTCCAAACTCCATGCACCATTTCGGATGACAATTCTGAATGAAAATGAAGATTAGGGGATTTGATGTAATGACCAGTAGTTTATCAGTCGGCCATTTTGTTGATGTGCTTACATGTTTCTAATGGCCATACTCAACCTCGGAAATTTGATTTTATGCATCGTACAATTCTTTGCAGCCAAATTTAAACTCAATGCCTTAAGGATTCACGGTTAAAAAACAACCGTTATCAATCGCTTCAGGGTACTTGTCGCATTGCGTCTCGAGAAACTTATCCTTTTCACCGTCACTCCTTAACTTTCATTGAAACTGCCCTCAGGAAAGTTGGCTTATAATAACGCACTTTGAAACCACATCTCCAAAAAACTTTCTACTTCCAAACTTTGGTTTATCATGTCACTCGGCAGATAGATTGTTAAAAAAAAATTGGAAAAATGTGATCTTTAAAAAATCATCGGATGGAGGCTAAAATGCCCTAAGCGAGAACCAGAACATCATCTTCTGCTTCTTTTATTAACGAAACAACATCAATTTTCAGGAAGGGGCCGCGGCCAACAGCGAGCTGCCAAGTGGGGAAGTTGGCCGGCGGTGAGAGGATTCGAACCCAACACCTTCATGTCCAAACGCCAGGGCCTTATCCAAATAGCCAAATAGCCCTGGGAATCACTGGTGGATAGATCGGTTCCTTGGGAATACAAAAAATATTGCCAAGCCTTTGGCCCCCGGATCTTTTGCACTGTTTTGTTGACGCAATCAACACTTATCGCGAAAGTCATTTTTCATCTATCCGCTACCGGATTCGACGATTACGAAAATTTGTGACTTTGTTGTCATCTACCAATGTGTTCTCTTTCTCTCCCCATTTCCTAGTTGTGGCTCAATGTCTACACAAATTCTCTGGGAATCGGAGTTTATCACACCGGGGTGGAGGTTCACGGAATCGGTGAGTTCTCGTATTCCTGTACTTATCGCATCATCTCATTAGACAATAATGGATTCTTAAGTTTGGGATGTAAAATTTTGGTGGTGCGTAACTTTTTGATCTATTTTGTTCGCTTCTTAAAAGTCCCTTTTAAATCCTGATTCAAATGATTGCCCGCCTTCATCAAAGGAATTGCTCGTTTCGGTGATTTTGAAAGGCAGTTTTTGATTGGGACGCTAATGGTCGATTTCCACGAGGTTCTGGTGGTTGATCTTCACATTTAGATCGCGGATGATTCATCTCCGGTCCAAATGTGATCATCTGTATGTAATCGTGGTTTGTTTCGGTCTAATTTATTACATTCTAGAAGCATGATTATTGGGAATGGGACACCGTTTTATTGCCGCTAGGGCCATTCACACGAGGTAGAAAGATCCGCAAGATATGATCCTGAAATTAGGAGTAATATGGAACCGCCTATGATTTGATTGGATTACGTATGGAAACAAGCCGGGCAACATCGGAATACCGTCTATCACCAAAGTGACCGGTGGATCTGGGATTCGGAGATCTGACCATTTTGGTGACAGACGCTTAAGGCACATAGCCACCACCGGCCATCTATATTTGTGAAGTTTTTTTTTCTATTGGGCTAATATTCGGTATCCTCGATTAATTTGATCCTGTGCACATGACCTCCAGTAATTGGAGGTTTGTCTTTTAGGGTTTAGAACGCCATGCTACACCAACTTTCTGTAGTTTGAATGTGTCACTACTGGAATATTTCGTTTCATAAAGGATTTAAGTCCGAGAGTACGATGCACAGTGATATGCGATCAAAGCTTTCTCCTCCAGTTAAATCTCTTGGAGATAAGGGCCAAATAAAGAGTTCAAACGCTAAGGTCTAAGATCACCGAAACTGTCGGTTGTCAACCTCTAATGACAAGAACGTTGTAAATACGGTGGACTACAGTTAACCGCGCCCTGATGATTTCTCCTCGATTCTTAGTTTGATATTAGTAAGCTAAACGTCAAACGCGATCAGCGCAACCTCATTGATCACGCATTCACTACTTGAAAGTCACCAAATTCCAACGGAACCACTGCCATAAAACAACTTTTCCGGTGCACGAAATCTTACTGTCGCCTCCTGATGGTCACCACATCGGACCTGTTGAGACCCTGTGTGGCTCACAGTAATGGGTACTAGTTGCGTTTACTGTATCATTTGAAAATTTAACTCAGATAAAATGACGTAAAAAGTACTCAACCGAATTCCAGTTTTTTTTAATTTGTAAAGAGATGAATGACCCGCACAACGACTGGCCAACGGGTTCACTTCCTTGAGCGTCTGTTGGCGCTTGAATAATATATAGTTCTGGGATGTGATTATCTCAGAATTTCAATCTGTCCAATCCTCGAGAATCTTCTCAAATAAAAATTGTAATTTCCCAACCCTCATCTAATCATTCTTCATTTCAATATGATACTTTCTGAAGTCAATTTCGAGATGATTTAGGGTTGTGCACCTCGGAGATGAAACAGCGATTATGGGAACACATTTAATGGTGAATGATACGATGTTAATAACACAGCGTTGTTGGTAGATTTAATGCGCCAACGTTTCGACCACCGTGGGTAGTCTTTCTCAAGGCAAGGATTGTAAAACTTGCTTTGAGAAAGACCACCCACAGTAGTCGAAAGGTTGGCACATTACATCTATTAACAACGGTGTTATTAACATTATATCATTCACAATTAATACCAATACATCGCGTATCGTATTTTCGATGCACTCCTTACGTCATTTGGTCCTGATATGGGGATACATTGTTCTCATCCATGGACTTAGAAATGCAGATGCCTTCCGTTTGATGAAGCACTCTTCCAGAGGCACGGTATTATGATGAATTGTAATATCCCCTTGATCTATTTGGTAAACAGAAAGTTCCCATGCTCCTTTCATTTTGAAAAAAATTACTGACGGTGCTCTGCGCCTGACAGTTTTGTTTACTTCCGTCTAGATTGTTGAAAATCAAACAAAATGTTAGGTAAGTATTAGCTGGACGAATGTAATCGATGGTCGCGAGCAGATACATGGTGTTTTCACAAGACTCCATTCACTGAACTTGGCGTTTGGATTGCAAATCTCTCATCATCAGTCCAGGTGATGTTGACAGTGCGCAGGCGTAGCTAAATGCTTAGTTGTAGGCTTGATTTTGGTCTTGCACATGGCCTTAGATTGGCGGTTTCATTTTCTGATCTTCCCGGTTTGATTTCCAGTAACGGAACATTTGACCTGGGGTACTTGGTCTTTTCAGCTTGACATCTTTGCTTCCTTTTTGATCTTGTGAGTATGATCATACGGAGTTGTGATCCGTAGCTGCGAGTTGCCGCCTTTTTAACCCTCAGGCTTGTTTCTCGGTTTTCTCAATTGGTTAAGTCGCGTCTTCATCATCAGGCTGTACAGGTGACCCAATTCAACGTGTCTTTTGATCGAGTTATTGGAGAAGTTTCCAGTTTCTAAAAATCCTCTCAAGTATCTTTGGATTGCTTGTTCCAGAATTTGGACCTCACCTACATTGAAACTCTTGTTGTAGATAGAACACCGTGTTGTCGTATCAAGTGTGTATTTCATATTTTCTCGTGTCACGTAGTACATAACATGTACCCAACCGATCGCTTGCCCTTACGCGTGTCACTCGGGTCACATAACTTGGTCGATCGTATGACGCGGGTGCAATGGGGTCCACAATGCAAACATCCAAATTGAACATGAAAGTTTGAACGCGTGAAAACCAATAAACAGGCTCTATACCTTCCTTGATCCTTGTGGGGATGGAAATTAGGGAAAAATGGGCGAGGACTATGACATTCGGAAAGCAAAATTATCACCAAGCGGCGGCACCACCCATAGGTTGCTAAATGCTGACCGGACTGTAAAACGGGAGGAGAAAATGTTGCCACCGCGACAAATATTGCACCGTTCTACAGAGTTCCAAACGTGTCAAAAGAATACATTCCACTAAATCTAATCCTCATTCTGTCCGTAACAGTCAGGTACAATATGGCCGATTGCTTATGGTGAGGCTTGATCGGTGTGTTTGAGCCCTTCATGGCCAACGGCCAACAGTTCCTAGTAAGATCAAAAAACGTCATAATGGAGGAATACAACACGTTGATTTCGTCTGGTGTCGCGACCATTTCTGCTTCAATCCAACTGGGACCAAAAAGGAACATAACCAAAAGTCTTCTTCGAGAACGCCATCCGGACAAGCCTTGGGGAACACAGTGTAAACACTGTGGGATTCGTGTCCATACACGTACTTTAAATTTAATTTAACAACTAAAGGAAACAACAAGCTCATCCAGATCCAGGTTTCGCGTGGACGTTTGGGTGTATACCGTTGGGAGCATTGTTTTGTCAACTGATTCCAGGATTTGGACCACAATACCTTTTTATTCACCAAACGTTTAGATATTGGGAAAACAATAATCATTGTTTTTTTCGAAGAAATCATGTTAGCCATGAAAATAGAGATAGGACGCTGGTACTCTTCGACGTTTCACTTGTGGTAAGCACTAACGGCACTCTGGAGGCATCAGTATGTTTGAGGCAGCCGTCCTTACCAGATATTGTGCTTCTGCAGTGACAACCTAAATAATAGCAAAACGGCGAGTGTACAATATGTTAATCAGTGCTATGTTCAAATCGAATTCAAGGACCATCAGAATCATGTCGAAGAGCGAAAGCAATGCGCGAGAAATAGAAAAGGAAAATAAACAATATGGAGAGTTCAGCACACAACCTAGTTCTTTCACTCCATATCCACGTCATCGATGATCCATCGGAATCCCTAATTCTTTTGTTGATCTCATACTACCGAGTTGCCCAAACGGAAGTAGAAGGTTGACTTAGGTAACTCTACCGAGAGCCTTTGACCAAATGTTCTAAGTCACATGGATGCGGAACTATCTGTGGGCGTCTCAGTCTACCGGGAAGCGGTAACTGATTGCTAAGTTCACATGGCTTTCGGATGGGGTTAGACATATTGTGTGACCAGGACACCTGTGTACACCTACGGGTACACAGCCGTGTGCTTCGTACGTCGTTCGTGATTGTTTTGGAATCAGGACTTAACCGTCTTCTCTAGACGGGTTATCAATGGCCAATCGACCTGGTGGAGGGCGTTGGACAACCGCTCTCGTCTTCACACGAGAAGGTGATGCTTAGGACTTGCTCAGTAGGGGCTGTGAAAGACTCCGGACATTTGGTAGTATTTCGAGAGGCGTAATGATGAGTAACCGGTTCGGAATCTGAGACACGCATCCTCGACCATGCTGGCCATTTGGTGGCATTGAGCTAAGAAAAACAAACCGCAAAGGTGTTTGAACGCACGGCATATCGGAGTACCTTCATCAGGAAGGCCACACAGGAACTGAACAAAGGAACAAATCACAGAGACAAACCTGTCAGAAACACGTGCATACCATACATCCGGAATGGATCTGAACTAACTGCGAAAATCCAGCAACCTCAAGGCACAGTAGTTTCCCACCGACAGACTAAAACTGTGAAAAAACTTAAGGCAAGACCAACGGATCAACTGAAGACCGGTGATAAGACAATCGTGATGCAAAAAGTCGAATTCATCGGTTAGAGGAGAAGAAAGATTTGCTCTGGGTGTATAAACAGATACTAGTGACAGCAAAACACTCCTTTTTGTCTTCGTTTCAATTCAGCTAAGATCCGAATTTTGCATCGGGCAGCCACTCGAGGGAATTTGTGGATATTTGACACTAATACAATAAATTTACACCATTTCAAGATTAAATTCAGAGAAAATAACCTTGAATTGAGAAACTACAAGTTTAATTTGACAACTGGGGGGTGGGGCTGTGGTAAATCTTGTTCGTCCCTGGTTGCACCTCATTGGGCAGGTGATCGCGTCAGTCAGCGGTCCATGACTAGCCACTCCTCACCTAGCAGTTTTTGTGAAAAGAACTGGGGATAGACCTTAGTTGTGCACCATACGCGCTAATAGGCGGACGGGGTCTGCCTTAGTTCTCTTCATAATGGGTATGAGAAGATAGGGTTGGTTAATTATGTGATCAGTTAGCCCATGAGATGCACCGTAGAGAATCGAGATTAAGCAAAATCCTTCATTCTCAACTTTAACTTGTTTTGCCTTTATAACTTCCTATTTTGTTAAATTCATTCCAGAAATGAAATAGTATTTCCCTTAGTTCAAGAGCTTTGCGACACATTTTAAGAGCCTCGCTCCACGGGTCGCCAGCCTTGCGCCGTAAATCAAGGGCACTCAGCCCTTTCAGATGGATCATTCACCCAATGATAAGTAAAATACGCGTAGCTTTGAATAATTTGATCCCGAAATATCCGAAATAAAGCTGATAGTAACTAAGACGTTAATAAAACGAGTAGCCTAAATTGTCATAACGAAGAGTTAGCGTTTTTTGATATCACGGTAGCGTGAAATGATTTTTCCTACTCAGTCCAATTGTCGGCCACATAGGGATTAATGCAAGTCATGTGATTACTGGGTCACATAGAATAGCACATGATTGTGGTTGATTTCTGGCGACTGCCAAGTTAGTAACAACGTATTCGTCAGTGTATCTGTGGCAGTTTCGCTCCCGCATGATTTTCCGTGATATTTACCAACTAAACGCCACAGTTTAACTACCACTCATTAGCACTGAGCGAACTGAAGTTGAGAAGAGTTATCCTAACTTAAAATTTCTAATCTTTAACTGTCTCCTCGTACGGATGTCTGACTTAGGGGCCCCACCCGGAGGCTTTGGTCAGAAAACCTAGTCTGTATGACAACAAAGGGGGAGCTAAACTTTCGCTAACCTTTGGGATCTGATGAGCTATATTCCAGATCATAATCTTTTTGACCTTTTCAAAGAAACAGGCCAACAATTCCCACTATTAGAGCAAGGCCGGTGACTAGGACCTTCGTTTCCTACGTCTTTGCTAGAGTACATTGTCTGACAAGGTGACAAAAAGCTATTATCTTATTTGATGACGGATCACAGTATCCATGTCACAGTGCTCTAGCAACGAATTCTTGTGGTCAATTATATAGGAAGAATGCATTCCACTTGGAAATTCACCTCATCTTCGACGCTGTCGTTGCCTATCCGCGACCGCTTATTAGGTGAGTACGACCTCACTTTATTCTTCATTGCGTGTCAATAGTGTGGTCGTATTCTCATCTGCAATCGGATGTTCCACCGATTAGCATACAACTCTACTCTCGATTCCAATGGCTAACAATCTATCCATTTTGTATTTACACTTTCTAATTGCTATCCACTCTGATGAAAATCAGATGTATTGAAAATCAAGTTGATTGTAACGCATAATGCCATTTTCAATCATCAAACAATACCGAACTCATTTGGATTATTAAGATCAATTTAGCTAGACTATTTTGGAGCTAAAAACGAGCCTCACGTTTCAGTGGACACGTTGCCCGAGAAAAAACGTTTTCATGAGATAATTCACCATGTGATATCATCGCTCAACTGACCATAAAGAAACCATGGAAGCACTGTACAGCTGCTTCATCCAGCTTGTTAGGAATCATCAGCAGTGCATATCCACCGCGCCGCGCCCGAACTGGGATGCAAACCCGAGCAAGGACGAACGATTCTGAGTCGAACGCCTTAGCCATTACGCTACCGGGCAGGCTCTGAACGGTTTGTTGAACTTCACATGATGTTGCACCTATCCGTCACTGATTTGCACGGTTACTGTCCGCTAGTTCAAGCGCTCGACCCCTACTGATAGGTGACTTCTGTGCAGGTACAACGAAGACTTTGGATATGACTGCACTGCTGATGATTCCTAACAAGATGGATGAAACAGCTGTATGGTGCTTCCATGGTTTCTTTATGGTCAGTTGAGCGATGATATCACATGGTGAATTGTTTCATGGAAAAACGTTTTATTACGATAAAATATTTGCAGAAGAAGCGTGTGAATAAGAGAAAGAAAAATGGTGAATGGCTGTTTAGCCAGTCAGGCTCTGTCGAAATTAGTCCAACTCTTTGTCTTTATCGACCAAAACGCGAGCCACGGAGAATATTGGGGTACAGTAAGCAGATAACACGCGGTTCTACCGTTGTCCAGAAAAGTACCACGGTTTTCTCTAGCGGAGTCTTACGTGGCTCGCCATTCCGAATGCTCAGATTTCCGATCTCGCTTCAATCAGTCATGGGAATAATGACCCATGCAGAAATGCAGAAATTCGGTCGCCGACGTCTACACTGCGCTCACAATCTTAACGAAAACTTGAACAACAGTGGTGATTCCGATCACAATATTGACCTCGATCTCCATTTCACGTTGCCTTATTTTTGACACAGGCACGAATTCCTCCGTCTTCAGGGACCATTCATCTTCGATCCCTCAAGTTCTGTTTCATTTTTCATTTTCCTCCAAATCTATGAATCCGTTTGAATCTGCCAATCAGTCGCTCCTTTTCGAATCGCTTACTTGGTCTGGTTTAGCCGCGAATCCCAACTAATATGGCTGAAACTCCGGTTCTCTTCCCGTGATTTATTGTCTCGACTATCTGTCGTTCTCCAAAGGAAATCGACTCTTCTGCTTCTGATTTTTTTTAAATCTTCAGACACTGAAAGCGTGTTCCTTTCAGATCCTATTTGAAAAATTATTATTCTTGGTCTCTTTAAAGTCTTTTCATATGCCTTTTCTAGTGGCGTGACAACTTACAATATAATATAACCATGGATGTGATGAGCACTCAATGAGTAAGAGGAACAGTTTGTTAATGTGTCGCGTGATTAACCCTACACAATGATATCTCTTTTTGCTGTTTTCCTCCTCTATTTGCTCCCCCCTTTTACGGGGGTTCCGATGGCGTTAGGTGCTTGACGAAACTTGTATAACTATGAGCGCATATATATATATATATATATATATATATATATATAAACGTTTCCAGTAAGACGAACACGGTTACTTGGAGGCCGGCGAGAATGCGTACCCTCGACATTAACGCTCGAACACCCTGATGCCGGCAACTTGGCCACCTCGGATTATCCACTCTGACCTTCATAATCATTGGTTGTGGTTAGAGGCTAATAGTACGATCTGTCTTCGGTGCTGTGACGTGAAATCAGGACAGACCGTATTGATGTATCGTGTCGCAATCAAGGGTGCCTTCTCAAACTAATGAATTTTCGTAAATCCACTGGAGTTTTTAACTCAACTTGACGGTGGACGGTTCTGTTGCTCATTGCTACGTGATCTGCTGGAGTCCCAGATGGTTTACCATTTTAATTCTCAGGAACTTGATTGCCAGCTTCCTATCCGGAACGGAACTTTTCCGTTGGTTTTGTTCATCAGCTTCTCCGATGCTCTTCTTTCGTCCTATTCTCGACTGAAACTCAAACCTGCCTCTCCTACCGTCTTTCAATTCTCTGCGTATGCATTTCTCTCCTCTTTCCTATTCAAAGCTAGCACCGATGCATTTTTGTACCCGTCAGTTGCCATGTCCACACTGGAACTCTTGATCTTTATACTCGTGAGTTCTCGCTGATTTTGATGGAGTTCTGTCCTCCATCCTGGATTCATTGCTGCTAAGTTTCTTTCACCACTCTCCTGACAATGATAACTCGTCTATCTTCGGATTTTTGTTTTCGAACATTGAGCAATTGGTTGCGACAAATCCCAACTTCCATGTTACCCTTTTAGGAGATTTTCATGGTTTCGATTCGGATTGGCGTCTGATCAGGAGCTTAAGACACCCACGCTTGTCCATGCAAAGTCAGCCACGTCGTCCACTGCAGAGCTGAGCACAGCATTTTGGTCCCTCACTGAAGCGGTCTCCTGCAATTTCTGCTTTTCAATTCCCTTCCGATCTTTATTTTTTCTAATCATCTTATTTATGATCTATACGCGAAAACTGGCATTTATATTTCCCATTTTACCTCTCATTCCACTTCACTTATTTATTTTACAATGGATTTTTTTCTTTTCTACAGTCCCCTTTTCTCTTCTTCTATTGGCACTAGGACGATTCAATAATCGCTACGTTCCCTGAGAACGACTCACTACTCATTGCCCGTAAACGTATGCTCCTGAATTGGTTCGTACTTTGTTTCTAGCACAAACGTTCTACTTTTCCTGCCCATGTGCATCACGGTGTCATTTTTTTCGTTTTAAAAAAGCGGCCATCTTGGTTTGAATAACGATCGATCACTTTCGTCTATACTCGCTATTTCGGGCGTATTCGAAATCATCATCTTCGACAAACTGCGTTTCTAGAACGCGAAAATTAATTAAACGGTCACCGATGTGGATCCCCACCGCGTCGTTACACCATTGATTCACTAGCTGCGTCTCACACCCTTAGTCGTATTTAATCAATGATACAACTGATCGCGCTCAACAACTCTGAGGGATTCGATCGAATTTGAGTCAGAAGTTCTCTAACGAAACTTTCCACTTTCAAGTTCTCTTCAGCTCTCATATGGTGTACATCAAGTTTCCTCAGCGCGGAAACACTCTCCGTCCCGGTTGGTGGGATTCTGTCCAAGCCGTTTCCTGCAAATATAGGCATATTCCAAAGTTCAGAATTTACACGCACCCTCTTCTTATTCATTGAAGGTCTTCGGCCTACTACTTTCGATCCAATTCATTGTTTTGTCGCTAACGTCACTCTTTATTGTTCTCTTTCTTACCGTGCTTCCTAATGCGCAAACAACAACATCGATGGTGTCCGTTGTGTCGTCAGTATATCTTGAGACTCCGATTTCGAATATCTACTCATAAGGCACCAACAACCGTGTTACATTTAATGCTTCTCTTTCAATTCCTTTGACACATCGTCCATTCTCCCCCCAGTTGACTTTTGATTCGTTTGGTTGGTGTTCCACAGACTCCGTTTATCCATTGATTCTTCAATACGGGGATTCCCCTTCATGTCCGAGGTTGCTTGTCGCACTGCGCACCTGGTTGGTTTTTTGTTTCTCGTCAGACTTCAGCTCATTTTCTACCGTATAAAACACACACGTGGGTACTTTAGTCCCGTGAGAAATGGGACTTCATCTACTTCTTTTTCACTTCTTGATCGGGTTCACTAGAAGGTCCTCCGGCTGATCGACTTTTCTTCCTCACATCGGCTTCACAGTCGTTAGCACGTATTCAGACGGTTGTTTCGCTATCGGTTTTCTATCATTACCGTTCTGGTTTTTGTTCTTCTTAGTCTACCCGGGCAGTTCCCATTCATCCATTGCACGGGAATCTTATCATTCTTATCATTTTTTTTTCACTTAATGTTATGCCTTTGTGTTCCACTTTTCTTTCCTCAGACTTCTTCTATTCCTATCCACTTAGAGTATTTTTCTTTTCCAAAGTAAGGCCAATAAAGTGACTCCTGATCTCATTTTTCTTCATTGGAACCTATTTGACTCTCCTCGTAGTGGTTCACTTTCTTCCATTACTTTGTCGAGACTTTAATCACATAAGAGCTATTCCAAATCTATGAGCAGAAGGGTTCTCTGATAGCTGAACTTGCCAATGTCTAGTGCATCACCATAGTAATCGATTAAACATATTCGAGCAGCAATTTGAGTAGATAGATGTTATGGCAACTTCCTGAAAGGCCTTTTTTCGTTCCTTCCTTGGAGCGGAAGAAACCGCCTGGAGGTCGACAGATGACGTAGCAGCGGAGAATGGGAAAGTGCACAATGAACTTAAATTAAGTAGGTATCGCACTTCCTCGTGGTTGGAATCCAAAAGACCGTCAGTCAGCCGGTTGGAGACACCAAAGGATATGACATTGAACCGTAAACGGTGATGATCGTGATCCCATTTTCCTCCGAATTAGAATAATGGACAAATGTGAGTTTATACAGTTAGACTGTATTCCGTGTGTTGGTTACCATGGTATTATTTGCTTTTCTCGCCTGTGTCGGCCCATTCATTCCCTAACCCCGTTAAGTATTCACCCTTCTTATAGCAACTTGGAATTCTGTGAAGAGAGCATTGCACCTAGTGGGGCTTGCTCTACTGTTTAACGTTAGACAATAATGATGACAACAATGAAAGGTACAACGTAATTTCGTCACTTTAGAAGATTTTTCTTTCTACTATTTTATTCATTCACCCCTACATAGAATATTGCTACGGTGGTCATCCATTTGAGTATTCCGGGATATTTGCGATGGTCCCGCGAGACAGTGAGATACTCGGTCCGAATTATTCCTATAAGTGAGTATTATGAATAATTTTCAAACCTGTTTTGTATTCGGATCGGAGCCAAGTACGGATAAACAACGTACTATGTAAAGTATTGTATGCGTAAGTACTTATTGTTCACTAACCCAGTGCAGTCGTACCAGTTGGTAATTTGTCGACGTTTCGGTTATCACGGATAACCATGCTCAAAACGAATGAACCCAGTTTCACTCGTTTGAAGGTCAGTATTGAGAAACAAATCCGTGATAATCGGAACATCGACAAATTGCCAACTACTTCGATTTCGCTGTTTATCTTTTTCGCTTCCTTTATTTATGAAATAACACTGGACATCATTTTTCAGGAAGGGCTCCGCAGCTAACAGGGGGCTGCCGAGTGGGGGAGTTGGCCGGCGGTGGGAGTAATCGGACTCGCATTCTTCACGTCCAAACGCGACGACCTCATCCGCTTGGCCACCGCCGGCATTGAGCGACAGAGATTTTACACTCCTTTCTATACTCCTTTCCTGATATATATATATATATATATATATATATATATATATATATATATATATAATTAAATAGTTGAATATTCAAACTCTCTAAATCGAGCCTTATGCCAACGCAACAATGACAGATGAACAATTACTATCAAGATACTAACAGGACAAGTGATTGGAAAAAGTAGCACATTTTAATATTTTCTGTCCGTTTTGTGTTGTTCTCACAGATAGGTGTGTAGATTGATCACCCAACATTCGCGCCATTGACTTCGGTTCCGTTCCATACCCTCACTTCTCGAATTCACGTCAATCCTCATCTGTTGCGCCTCAGCTAAATGAAACGGAAGAAATAAACCCGAATGCATTTTCTTCGCGTTCTCACCGCAAGCCATTTCCTGACCGAGTTGGCGTTTCTTCGTGGACGTGCGAAAAAAATCATGGAAAGGTAGATGATGAGCATACGTACGCAAAAAAACAGCAAAATAAATGGATATGAAGAGCGATTCCATCCTAAAGACTGTGATTTCACTTTACCTGGTTTTTATAGCCCTTGTCTTATTTTGGCCGTAGAAAAAAATCATGTGATTTTAACCCTGAAATCACCGTAATGAAGCAAGCAAGTGCTTTTGTGTCCATCCAATTGATCACTTTTGTTTTGGCCGTGGATCCCTTCCGACCATCTGTTTGTACACCCAAAGGTGGAGTGTGTGGTCTGTCAAAACGCCCGGTGCTTGTTTTGACTTTTAGTCTCCCTTTCAGTAAACTAGACGTAGTTTCTTCTCTCTAACTGGGCCTATCTGTTCATCCGTTTCTTCTCCCGTGTAGACTGTACGCATACATCAAAGTGCACCCGCATACCTCAAATCACTTTTACACGCTATGGACTACGTGCAGTAGATTCTCCGGGTCATATGTGCTATTTTTCGCATTTCATTTTATCGAACCATAGCGTCACATTTGTCTGCCTAACGTCCTCGAATCACATCGGTAGCATTCGCTGTGAACCAGTGAATTCCTCCCTCCGGCTCGCCTTTGGATCTTGGTCGCACTCCTCTGTGCGCATGCATCCACTTTGTTTGACATGGACAACACAGATGCATCCCAGGGATCAATAAGCCCCGCTCCGTCACATGAAACACAAGAAAAAACAATGAGTCAGCACTTGTTTGAACTCATTGTTGAAGCGCACAATAATCGCAAAGCGACTGTTTTTCACTTAAATTTTTCATACAAAGCGCAAGAGCGAACCGTGCGAACGATTTTTCACTGGAAATTTTCCATTCTGAACTCGTCCTGTGGAGTTAGCAGAGCACAGAGCATGTCAGATTGTTGGAAGTTGATAAATGATTTACCGATCACTTTGACAGCTGACGGCATCCCTTAGCACCCGGCCGATTACCACACCTGACCTAATGAGACGTTATATGGTTCTTAGCCACTCTAAGTGTAGTGGGCGCCGACAGCTACAGGGCATGTGCTTTCCACTTTATCCTTGCTTCAAGCCTGTCATAGAAAATGTTTCGAAGGGCAGCGTTTGATGAGGGAAACTGTCTATATGCATTGGTGACATATCAACATCATGCAGCGTTAAGCAGCCATGGTAAGCTCCACTGACCGCTGCCTTTCACGCCACGTTACACGTTGTTACAGAAAGAATAGATTTACAAGACGAACTGGGATGAGACCTGCATGTGATTTCGGGTTAGAGTTGAAGGCGAGTTTATAGTCAATACAACCTCGGCCTGGGCGAAATTTGGTGTGCTGTGGGCGGACATGCTATCTTTCAAATCGAATTATCAGAATTAAGACGCTAGTAATTATTGGAATTAAATTGATCTCACGGAAAGTACTGTAATCGGTCGTGGAGACCGGCCGATTTCCCGCGTTGTAGTAGCTGAATGATCAATTTCACTTCCGATTCCGTTCAAGGTCAAATGACACCTACGGTGAATTTGCAACTGTTGAAGCTCGTATGGCTACATTTGCGTGTGGTCTGGTAGACTGACCCTTGAAAAAGCATTTAGCTCAATGGTCGAGCCCTAGCCATCTGCCATTTCTGATCTGTCTTAAACGAACGAAGTAATTTACTAATATTAATTGAATTATCCGTACTGTTTCTGAGCCGTGGTTCTTGCGAACACCGAAGGCACATATTGTGAACTTCCAGTGGGATAAATCCTGCAAATTCTCAGACAGTGCAAACGTTGTTTTTTCACACGGTTGATATAATGGTCTTGGTAAGAATTGTGCAACCAAGACCGGTTTGCCGACCGGCACGTATGGTTTTTTATTTTTGCAGCGATTGTGAATCCAATCAGTTCAAATTGGTTTCCAATTGGCCAATACTTCATTTGCATCGTGTACCGTTTACCGCATGTGAATAAACTTCACATATTTTTGGTAATGACAATTGTTAGGTCCAGATTTCCATGTAGAATGAGACTGAGAACACTCAAACAACGTTTGTGACATTCGTCTCTTGTATTTTTTTTTCAGATACCTTCTTTTTCGCTATACCTTTATATCTTGATTGATGAGGGGAGAGTCTTTCTACAAAGGCCTTTGAACGGTTTTGCCTATGGTAGAATGTTTGCATCGCTGCAAACCAGGGGGAAAATCCTTTGAAAATCATAACAAGCCACATATAACACGGTCACAACCATTTCCATACGAAAAAACGGCTAAGAAATTATTGGTCATAGAATAAGGATAATTGTTCGGTACCGGTTTGTCAAAACGTTCTATTCGGTTGACTGCAAACAAAGAAGTTTAGTTTCTCCACAGTGTGTTTATTTCTGCCATTCACCTGAATTGACCTTGATAACTTCTCCTATGCCTTTAGAGAATTATTTGTAATTTTTAGATTTCTATTTAAAATGTGTCCGTCTTTTTGTATGACTGGTAAGTGTGCTGCTCGCCAAGTGTTCGGGCTTGGAATGTTTGCTACCAAAACGGAAACGGAGATGCGCGAAAAACATATGGATTAAATGGGTAGTCTTCAAAGCGATTCGCACGGTACAGACAAACGTGATCTCGTTTCACGATTTTCTTTGGTTCTGTTTCAACCATTGGCATTTCTCTCAACACTGTAATTACATTTAAATCGCCTTCATGGACCTCCATGATCATCATTCAGCCCGTACAGTTAAGCTCGCTTGAACTCCAAACGACCGTCGAATTTCAAACTAGATTGGACGTCGTTTGTCTGTATGCGATGCTCGCGAATAATCAAGTCCGGGGTATTTTATTCATTCTGCATATCGCAACATGCTCTAAGGGTCACTAATCTGATGTGTTCAGGTGGTGTTCGTGGGAAGTCAAGTCATTTCGCGATCATGTTTAATGAAATAGTGATTGATTCACGTCGTGTTCACTCTTCGGTAAAATGTTCCGCTCGCATTCTGGATTCTTATCAAGGAATAATCAGAGCACATTATGATAGGCTGCTCAGAAATTCGGTCACGGTTTGTCAAAACGCGTGCTGAATATGGGACAATGGAATTCCTATAGATATTGATTCTAGTGGGTATGGAATGAAGACCGGATCGTGTTGAAATTTGAAAGCGACATTTTGAAAGGTCGTTGTGCAAAGAATTCATGGGATCTGAAAGAATTTCTCACATGCTGATAAGTGCTGATCACATGGATTTAGGGACAATTCAATTAGTGATACGAAGGAAACACGGCTACTAATTGATAGTCCCCGGCGAACGATTTTAAAGTCTTACGTAAACCTGGAAAAATAACAGGATAACAGTAAAGAAGATTTGGAAATTACACACTGGTATACAAATCGGGAGATGGTGCTTTGTTTCACCTTGTAGTATCGAAGCTTCCTGATTTGAAATGACAACTGTCAGAGATACTTTCTACACGTGGAAATGTAAGAAGTCCACTTCAGATTTTTATCAATAGTAACTCCTAGATATTTCACAGAATCAACTTTGCTAAGTGTTTCTAAGTTGATGGAACACGTTTCGGGTGGGTAGGCTGACCAAGAGAGACAAAAAGCGAGAGAGAACAGATATTCGAAACATTTTGATGTGCTGGTATTTAAACCAGCCCGTGAAGATAAATCGAAAACAGAAGATAGGTTGTTGGAAAAACTTTTAACGTCATCGGTGCTCGAAACAGCTTGAGAGAGGGCAACCTCACCAGCATACTTAAACAGATGACAGGGGAAAGTAGTTGATAAGTCGCTGATATAGGTAGAGAAGAAGAACGGTGAATGAGCAGCACCCTGAAGGACTCGTGAGTTGTTAACCAACGGTTTTGAAGTTTTACCACCCATTCGTGTGCATTGAGTTCGGTTAGTAAAGTAATCGGACAGCCGTGCTAATAAAGGCGTGGGACAAGCGAATGTTTTCAGTTTGTGAAGTAGAAGAGACCGTGGAACCGAATCGAATTCCGACGGATAGTCTAGAAAGACTCAAATGTGAGTGACGGAGGCGACAGCGTCCAAAGTGGACCTGTTAGACTTACAGACAAACTGAATAGGACTAACAGGAGGATACACAGAAGAACGCTGGCGCTTGGGTGTATCACGCTTCGTCAGTTTAAGATCAGAAGATGTTAAGGCGATGGTGCGAAAGCTGTAGACGTGTTAGATTTAGGGATGGGAATAATAGTAACGGGTTTCCAACAATCAGGGATAGAAGACGAGAATAATGATGAGTTAATCCAAGAAGTGAATGCATCGGTCACAGCACCATGCCTTAAAATAACTGAGGACAGACTGTCAGGACCAATCCCTGTGGTATCTTTAGTGTTGCGGAGAACGTCGAGCACCTCTTGTAACTTGTAACTGTTATATCACCACCCTGTCCAGATATGACTGGGGTGTTAATGGAAGGATGGATGAAAGCATGATTGATGCTGTTGGCATCCACAGAACATTTCACACGTTTCTTTTTCTTCGCACGCAACAGTCGAATGCCTTGCTACAGGAATCGGTTGTTATTACCACTCAGGAGTTGGTTGGCAAATGTACTGTTGATGCGTTTGATTAAAGTTTTTATTACGTTGGAAATATGCCGCACGCTTGAGTCATTACTTTTTTTTAGAGATTTCTGTTTCTGGGTGGAAATACGGCCACCTGAGAGTAATAGTGGTTCTAAGGTACAGCAGATATAAAATATTTCGCTGACCTAGAGTATATCTTGGGCCCTAACAGAAGCAGACAATGATCACTGCTTGAAATTAGAGCACGCAGTTTCAGGTAAAATAAGTCAGGATGGTTAATAATAGCCCTATCTAAAATGGAGCTGCCTCTCGTGGGAGAAACACATAGGTCAGTCAAATCAAACACAATCAGTGATAGGGTTAATGCATGATTGAAATCGCCTACAATAATATGCAGACTATCCTTAAGAATAGGAACAATAAATACTACAAAAGAGTCGAAAAAAGGAGTGATGTTGTGTTTCGTGCTGAAATTGGCAATATATATGTTCATTTCGATTGCGCTGGTATGACGAGAAAACCTAGGATGACATTGACACGAGACGGTCCATTCCGTTTAGCGAGCACGTATAAGTAACTTCTGGCTTGCCAGACCAGAAGGAGTTTATGCATGTTGCCACATCGCCTCCAGTTTTTTTCTTGTCCGAAACTCTGTCCTGGCGGTTGAGTTTGAAGCTGTCTATCGACACGAGTGAATAAGCGGTAATTGGGTTCAACCAAGGTTCTTATATGCATGTGACATGTGTGAACAAGGATCGATGATTGAAGTGCCAGGGACAGATCCGAAATTACTGTAGACAGAGAGCGGACTTTGGTACTCAACAATGCCTCTTAGATGGGTGAGAGGTTCTTTGAGGTGCAGCAATGCGTGATCCCAGTCTATGTTGAGAAGCAATACGGTTTTTAGAAAACAACAATTGCGATCGATTGTAGCGTCGAACGGAGACCATAATCGAACCAAATATCCGACAAGAATACAACAAATTAACGATGACAGAATTTTATCCGAGCCAGTCAAAGTACGCGTTGCGAACAGCAGTCTGGGCTTCATCCAGGTCGAGACTGCATCGACCAGATGTTCCCTCTTCTGCAGTTACTCGGAAATCGTCGAACACGACACCACCCTTCGGGCATAGTCTCCCAGGACTCGAAACGCGTGTTCGCTTGGGTGGATCGGACAGCACTCCTAAGTGGGATCCACCGGAGTGGAATGTCAACAAAGTTCGTGAACCTGTTGTGAGCATTGTACTTGCATACCTGCGTCAGAATTTTCGGCGAAGTGTAATGTTCATTTAAAACGACTAGCTGTGTTCGACAAGGATTTCCCATCTCTCCATTCCTGTTCAACTTCAGGATGGACGAGGTGATGGAAGATGCTTTAGGAGGTCTCTAGGATGTAGGAATCGCTATGATTGGGTGGGGTGACTGGGGGAGGAGTGTAGAGGCGAGGAATTTAATATTAGGCGCCAATTCTGAGAATACCATATGTCAGTGCATTAAGCTTTGTAGACTACATTGATTGGGTCACATGTTGCCTATGGCGAATACTCGTTTACCATACGGTGCCTTATTTTGCGTTCCTCCCACGGAGTGGAAGAAAGGAAGCCATGTCGGGGTCAGCAGATAATGTGGAAATGTGGAATGAGAACATGTACAGCGAACTTAGGTAAATAGGTGTCTCACATCTTCATGGTTGGGACCCGAAAGATTCGTCAACTAGCTGGCTAGACACACGGAAGGATATAGCAGTGAGCCGTGAACAGTGGCGATCGTGTTGTCATTTTATATCCGATTAGAATAATTAACATAGTGCGTTGATGCAGTTAGACTGTGTTTCTTGTGTTGGCTACTGTGACATTCTTTGCTTTTCCCGTCTGTATGTCCACTTCCTGTTCCCCTTGGATGTTCATTTTTTTTTGATAGAAACATTTGACTGTGGGAAAAGGCAGCGGTCAGTGAGGCTTGCCTTGTTGTTTAACACTGAACGATGTTGATGATGGCCAACCGTGTGTCAGGCTATCTGATTAATCAACTGGCGACTTATATTTCCTTGTTTCTGTTATTTTATCCTCGTTAGAGTGTAATTCTATTGGATTACTTGGCAAATTACCGAAGTCATTTGTTGTGGCATCTGGATTTTTGATTGAATGATGAATGAACAGGTGTACAAAGCGATGTGTAAAAAAGCTATGAACAGAAAATAAAGGATTTGGATTGCATGAATGCTACTGTTTGGTTATTTATTCATGTAACCATTGCATCTGAGTAGGAAGGGGAATTTTTGGACCCCCACTCAGTCATAGCTTTCATACGTTCGCGCCATGTCACGAAACTCTTGTTCCAACCTATCTTTCAACCACCGCCTGTCTTGATTAACGTTCGCCTATGTCAGTCTGCGTCATACTTTTCTGCAGACCTTTCTAGGCAGTTTTCGGTCCTGGGAATATACATTTATAACCCAATGTGCTTTATTCATTTATCGTATAGCATAGATTCAGTTGTCCGGAAAGGGAACGACCGTCACCGTAAGGCCACTAGACGGTGATTTAGAGGAAACTGAGAGGATTCGAACTGGCGACAGTCATTTCTAAGCTCCACGATCTTATCCGTTTAATCATGACCGCTCATGTGTGAACTGTATGGAATTGTCATGATGTAATCTAAAAAATGTAGAAATTCACAACGTGTCTGTTTGTGTCTTGTATACCAGTTGGACCAAAGATCCCAAGTTTATTTTCTGTCGGTTGAAAATGTTAACCACTTATGTGTTCGATTCTTCACGCAAAAAATTACAACAGGTTTGATTTCGGACGGTCCGAAATATCATCAGATTTCATAGCGAACGTTACATTGGCATTGTAACCGTTTTTTCATCATGACCATCATCATCATCATCATCATATGCAGTGTTCTTTTTAATGTGTATTTTTAGTGTGATATATTTCATCTTCAACCGCGTACAACTGTCCAATCAATAATTACTAGGTCATAAGAGTGCAAAGTCAGTGATTTTGTATGTGATCACCTGCAGAACTCTCTAAGATGCCAAAATAAAATTATGTCGTCCAAAATCGTATTCCTCGCTTGATTGATTTTTCATTCCTCTTACCATGATAGCCACGTGATTTTTTGTGCTGTTAGCTCCGATCTACGCCCGCTATGCTTCTATCACATGTCCCTCGGAATCGGCCCTGTTCATTAATATTGTTTGAATTATTCCACCGAACGGCAATTTCCCCATACACTTGTCACGGCAATTATGCACTTGAGGAAAGGAAAAAAACGGGCTGTGCTTTTACGATTGTTGAGTTATTTTAAAGAAACACAGTCGTTTCATTCGTGATGATAACTTGAAAATTTTAGTCGATAAATACGAAATATCATATCCCAGATCCATCCTGTATTCTCACTAGTTTTTGTCATATTTCTCGGTTGATGTCCCGAAAACGTGGACCACATCACTGAACGGACTAACACATCCCACGAGAAACGTTTTGTGTTTTTCCGTTCGACTTTTGCTATATCTCACTTTTTGGACAGACCGTAATTTGTTTTGGGAACGGATTCAAGAATCGAGTAACAAGTCTAGACAGTATTTATTCTGGCCTCGTCTAACTAGGACAAACTTTTGATGAAAATGAAAATGCATATTACGACAAAGGTATCGTATCCGCGTGAGTCCTCACAACAAAATCAAGTGATTAGAGCGTTGAATATTCATTTCGCTTCGGAATATTGACACGTTTTGATGAGATTCTAGAGTTTTCCGTATCAGTTAAAATTCATTCACTTTTCGTGATGACTTCTAGTACAGTCTGAGGTTCAGTTTCTCTTTCGCTTCTATTTGAATCCAAATTTTGCCTAAGAATGCCCTAAAACCAAGCTACACTGACGTGGCTTATAATCCCTTCGCGAAATGACCGTCGTTATTTACTTGGAGCAGTTTTCTCGAGCCTTGTGACTCCCGATTGATCTGTGAGTCGAGTACGCAAGCACCGGAGATAGCTACTGTCATGTCCAAAGCGATAATTCTTGTGGATAATGAATTGCTGTTATTTTACGACTTCTACATTGAGTGTTCTTAAATATGCAACCTGAGGCTCATTGTTTGCATGCCATTCCAAATTGAAGATAGGTCATTGGAACTGGAGTAATGACAACATTGTGCAAATTGATGTGGTAAAGTTTACCGACAATCCCGTCAAGCTGATTGTCTATCGATCCGTGCGCATCTGCTCACTCCCAACTCTTCTGAGTGTAAGCGTCGATCGAATGGAAAGTTCACGTTCAGTTGGTCCTATTTGTTCCAACAAACAAGCGATTTCCTCCGTCCGCACCGTTCACTCGTTCGTTGGTGATTATCAAGATCGCATGCTTTCAAACAAAAATTACCAAGCGTCCAAATCCGACGAATTCCTCGTCATCGTGATTTCACGACATCATTGAATAGAGAAAAGAAGATCAATACTGTTAGCACTTCAACTTCTCACGTGGAATGCTCTGTGAATTATATAATATTCCCTTTATATTTATAGTGAAAAGTGTACGATTAGAAATGACCGAGCTACTGAAATTCACACACGCACACTATAGTTGGAATGGGATAAGGCTTACTGTTCGTTTTCGAATCCGAGCTGATTAAGTAATCATCCGCATGGAAATCTATCGAAAACCCTAGTTTGAGAGCCGAATAGCAATGTTTCAGAACCGTGCTCCGTAATATGCCAAAGATGTTTGGTTGTTATATTCGAATTCAGTTCCTGTTCGATTGATTGCGTTCTGCTACTCAAACCCTTATGCTTAAAATCAACATCCCTAGCATCGTTCTCAAACTAGACTGTAGCAATACAACGAAGATATTGGTATCCGAACATCAGCAAGTTTCGCACAATGGTCCTGTTTTCGAGCCACCAATCTTACTGCGGGCAGATAAGCCCAACCGTCTATCGCTGATCGAATCGTATGCCGATGCCACAAATGTCTTGAATTGATCAGTATTCAGCGTTAGTCAGCAAGGCAAGCCTCACTGACCGCTGCGTAATGCTTTTTTACACATTGCCTTATACACTTGTTCGTTCGTCGTTCAATCAAAAATCGATGTTTATCTCAAGGTCAAGGTTGAATAGTTGGGAAAGGGCAACCCAGTCGAGTTCACCACTGCTCATTATGAAATCGAGTGGAGGCTCGCTGTAAGCACGTAATCAGCTTCGGTTGTTTAGATGAGGAGATTGGAAAAGTGGAGTGAATTTCCCGAGCAGATCCTTTGATGGGATGCAACGTCAGAGAACTTCGCGGTGGTCGAAGGGAACAGAGGTCGTGGACCTATGATAGATTTGCCTATTTTCAAACACCTGTGATGTAAGGAATATTTGGTCAATACAACCTCGATCGAGTCGGCAACCGGCTTAATTTTTACCAAATAATTGACGAAAAATTATGCCCGCAAACATTTTGGGTGCAATGCACACCAGGCATTCCTCTGCGGTTTTCATTGAAAAATCTGTTACTTTTCTGGCAAATCGGTGCCATCAGCAGTTCAAATTAGTCCTCAGGTATTTGCTCGTTTCTCCAAACCGACCTCGGGAATTGTGTTAGCAACTGTGCTAAACCTTAGCCATTATTATTGAAAAAGAATAAAAACATCCCCTTCTGGTTCAACAGCTTTATGCTTTTTGCTGACTTCTATTTTACGATTTATCTCAATTTCGAATGGAGTACTGGTGCCTACACGCATTGGCTCACTTCCAGACATAAACGAAAGAGTTCTATTTGAATGAGCACAATTGACACACTTGAGAATGAATCGCTGACCCGTCAGACTCATTGGCAGCCCGATTGACGCTCGGCCTTATTGGACCGGTACTTCTAATCAATCGGTAAATTTTGTGACTTCTATTGATAGTCACAACCCTTTGCATTTTCTTACCCACTGCTACTCGCGACCATTTCTCATGCTTCTGGTCAGATGAAGTCTCAGAGATTTACTCACTTCTTTGTACGTGGCGTTCGAAGGGATAATTCCACGAGCATCTAACAGAACAGTTGGAGTTAAAAATATCCGTACGGGCAGTATTTCCGTGTGGCATCTGCAGCCGAGTTCGGAGCATCTTTTACCCGCTCGCAGTGTTCGCTCGGACCTTGATCATTTGCATGTGATGACAATCGTGCAGAAATAAATGTATGACTGAAACTCATCGACCAATATCATCTGGAAGCAGCTATGCGGGACGCTTGGTTATAGTGCTGCCACAGGCTAGGAGAAACGAGGACGAGCACGGAACAAGACGTGATCTAAGTCTTCAAATGTGAACAAGAATGATTGGCAATCTTCGATTGATCCACGCCACTGGTGACTAATAGCGACGTGACCAGTTTGAGTACACTACCATGAATGCGAAGGAAGGCGTTAATTGAACTGCTATAGTATTTTTATGGAAAAAGTTTGTTTCTGCAAGGAACATTCTGCGAGTGGGATACATTTGAATGAAACGATTTCCGCTGTCAGTTTGACACCGCGGGACAGCAAATCCGCCACCAAGGCCCCGTTCCGTCCTTCCAAAACGATCAACGGCATCCGCTGAACGCATATTTTGGTATAGACGCCATAGGCCGCGGCAAAACCCATTTTTCCCGTCAAGAAACTCGCAATCAGTGGGCGCATAAACAGGTACGAGGGACAGACGAGGAGGCTTCAGTCAGCTGTTGTTAGCGCAAGCAGAACTGTACAGTCGAAATGCACACAAATGACTCTTGACTGGAATCGAGTGTAGCGGTGCTCACTCAGAGCAATGCCGACGCCAGCATGACCACGAGCACTGGAAATCGGATCACTGACCACCCGAAGATTGAAGCCATAAAAAGAAATTTTTATCTGGGCTACTAAGGGTAAATGGGGTCTTGTATGCTCGTTTCGGAGACACAGCGTACATTTATTTTGAGTGTTTCAAGCGTTCTAGCTAACAAAGCATGTTTCCGCATTTTGTTTAGTGTGCCTGCATTAGAGGCGAGAAAGTGAGGTGAATACTTGCGCTTAAGTAATGCTGGTAATTTATTTCTTGATCTTCCACTAACACTACCACCAAATTAGTCTGCCGAGTCACGGTTTTTCGTGGCATCTTGTGCAGACCTCACATCAGATGAACGGAAGTTACTAATGCTCTTCAATGAATGGATACTGTTAATTACTTGGATACGCAGTGCTTCGCGACCGCCCACATCGCAGAAGGGTCTTTCTTTGGAAATCCTAACCCGAGATTTTAACACGGAAGTTTGGCCCACAAGGCGTTGAAGCGTTAACCCAGGACGGACGTTCTGAGCAGTAGCTCAAGTATCGTTTTACTTACTTTTCAAAACGATGGAAAGCACGGTCCTGATTATGTTGCGCGACGACCGGTACAGTTTGAATTTCCTTTTGTTTGTTTAATTCATTAGAAATCGCAGACAAATTCTGCCATGATGTTCAGCCTCTTGGCATGAGAACGGTTAAAGTCCTCAGCCAAATCTTTTGATAATAACAGGACCTCGTCCACAAGATAGAGATGAATGGTTGAGTGGAAACTCATCTGCTTAGAGCAATTATTCTTCCAATCATTTTCTGGATGGAATTACCAGCTACAAATCAACCCTTAACTTGGGGAATCAAGCGACTACTTCGTCGGGCTCCACCCTTTGACCTTCCGGGCATGATTGAATTTCCAGCTTAGCATAAAGCCCGTTTTGTTTAGCTCGTTGGGTCATGAAAGCGCACACACCGTCACATCACGTCAAGTTGCACTCTCATTGTGACGGAAGATTCTGTATCACTCAGTAGTCGTAGAGGCCAGTTTTTTTAATGGGACCGGAAGAGACACGATTGATGACCATAAAGCTACAACGTATGTTGCTATTTGCGAGTCATGATTGACTACTTCGTTAGAGCGGATTGAATACGCCTGCTAATCCGAACTGAGCTTACATTATCATAATTTAATTGTCGAATATCACACGTTCAGGCCATGTGCACAAGACAGTGATGTTGTTGATCGACAACGGGTTCCATTGTAAACGAAAACCGACTATTACTACTACGAAAGAATAACATCGTGGGCGAATCTCTGTTTTCAACCGACGGTACAATAGAAATCGCATCAGATATCGATACAAACCTATACCGAGTCATGTCAACGCTGTTCGTACATATTATCTCGAACTACAAGAACTGACGCCCAGTTTGTCACTCTTGTGATACAAAATCTTGAAAATAGATGAAATGTTATCAGATAAACTTTCATTTGCATTCGAGTTTGTGTTATTATCCTAATAATCGGCTCATTTGTATTGCTATGAAACGACAACGTTGATTGTAGTTTACTGTGTGCAAAAATGCACCAGAATGATCTCTGACGTACCGTGCATTGTGATTTTGGATTCTAGCATTCCGAATAATCCCACAGTTCACATTGAGAAACAACACAATGTGACGAACAAGCTCGTTTTCAGTTATTCGTAAACATGCCAATACATAACATCATATATGATTTACTGTAAATAATTTCTAGTAGTCAAAATAAGTCCACTATTGTGTGTGTGTGTGTGTGTGCGCGCGTGTGTGTGTGTGTGTGTGTGAAACGGGGTTTGATTACCAGAACTGTAACCTATCATCCTTCTCTTATTTGCAGTAAACCATATATGATGTTACGTATTGACATGATTACGAATGACTGAAAATGAGCTTGTTCGTCACACTGTGTTGTTTCTCAATTTTGGATTTCATGTTTGTGACCGGGGAAAAAATTGTTTTTGATATCGTCCAGGAGCTCTGTTACAAACCAATCAATCTGGGAATATTGTAACGTTCGAGGGTTCAGTGGATCAATTGTTCCAAATGTCTATCTAATCATTCACTTCGACTATACGCACGTGAGACTTCTATCTTTTTCACACTTTACACTCGAACTGGTTGAGTTTCATTCGGACAAGGAGAAGTAAAGGACTTGTCGATCGCCAATAATTTAGTCTTGCATCTATTAGAAACATTAATTTTGTATTCGCTTCTTATTCATCTTCACTAATGCTGCACCTTCTGATACCGATTGGTGAGAGTAACGTCCGCGCACAACCGGCCAGATTATGTTCAGGTCGAGATTACGTCTACCAAATATTCACCCTTTTCCAGCTACTTAAAATGCACCACACACACACACACAGTCATCTAACAATCAGGATTGTTCTTGACTTGCAAAGCATCTTCGATTCAGTCGGCCGTACAACGTTTTTCAGTGCCTTTCGTCGACAAGGTATGCTTGGAAGGTTTGTTAATCTCCCGCGAACCTTATACCCACATATTTCTGATCGTGTAAGTGTATACGATGAACTATCAAGTTCATTTGAAACAGCTGTTGGTATTCGACAGGAATATCTCAATTCTTCATTCGTGTTTAATTTCATCATGGTCTGAGAGGCCTTCAGGATATGGGCCTCCAATTGACAAATAGGGAAAACCTTTGTGATCCTGATTACGCGGACGACATCGTGTTTGTTTGAATCCGTGGAGCATGTACAATGTACACCAGACGGACTCGAGGGCTGTAGCTTTATTCGGGACATGCTTTGCAATCTCAATTGTAAATTGTCTTTACGAAATTAAAATTCAATAGTACAGAGCTTCGTAATAAATCAAAAGAAATTGACGATGGTCGGTGGTCTCACTTATCTCGGCAACTGCGTGACGAAGTATGGTAACACGGTAGTGGAGGTGAGCGCACGTACATCCACGGCTCAAGCGACGTACACCAGACTGAAGCACTTGTCGTGTCAACTTATGCCACACTTATGCACAGTGCGCTCAGTTTTGTTGTTGGATTACCGGACATAGAGTCTGCATGCTCAAGATGTCCATCGCTTAGGATTTTTCGATCATCATCGTCTGCATGGTATCGCGACGGAACGAGTGACGTGCAGATTCGAAATCGAGTGTCGGGTGCCGGTTGCCAGGATGTTCTATCACAGCATGTGGAGCTCAGCAGACTTCGTTGGTTGGATCACTTGTTACCTATGAGGAACATTAGTTTATCATGTCACTTCCTATTTTTCTTCCCTCCGACGGCGTTTAAGAAACTATGTGGAGGTTAACAGATGTGGCGGCGCAAAATCTGATGTACGCGAATCTAGGTAAAGTAGTCGTCTTACGTTTTCGTTGCTGGGGTCCAGAAGACACATCAGCCAGTTGGCTAGAGACATAGAAAGGTATGGCAGCAAACCATGATTATTGGCGATCGCTTTGTCAATTTCCCTCTGATCAGAATGATTGAAAAAATACTTTTGTCCAATTAAACTGTATTCTGTGCTTTGTCTGCTACAGTCTTCTTTTCTCGCCTGTAGGGCCACTCCCTGTCTACTTTGCGTGTCCATTCCCTCCATAGCAGCATGTAACTCTGATCGAAAGGCAGCAGTCGGTAGAGCTTAGTCTCTTGTTTAGCGATGCTGATGAAATCATGGTTTCTGGTTAAGCACATTATCTAATTGTTTTTTGACTAGTCAGTTGTGCTAATTTTCTGCAAACTATCGAATTTTTCAATACATCACCTTAGTGAATAAGATTTTCGGTGCACCAAACACGGATTTGGTCCCGTAATTGGCCGTTTGTTCATTTCCCCTGTAAACCACACGACACTGCACAAATTTGTTCGCCCCATTTTCTCGTAGAATGATAATCGTCAGACTTTTTCCTAATGTACCACAATAGGCTTTATGATTATACATGGAATCTTATATTGATTGTGTGTGTGTGTATCTGCGTTTATATCCAGTCAGTCCTCTGGCGTAGTTGCCAGTGTTGTATCTGACATGATTGTTTTTACCGAATTACACCCAACTATTCAAATTTCTATCTCCCCCCTGCTAACTCTCGTTTTTTCAGGAGCGTCGTTATTCTTGATCTAAAATCACTTTATATATGTATCATTGGGGTGGCCTGTATTTAGTATGCTGTAGAAGTATTCCTGAACCACCTTTGTGCACATAATAATGGATACCATTTCTAAAGTAACGATTGCACTACACCCCCAATGCACTGCATTAGTTACGGAATTAACCAAACCCACACTGTGAACGTAACCCAAAGTTGACTGGGTGACTATCGGACCGAACCAAATTCTATCATCCATAACTATTTTTTCGTAGTTCACATCCCGGATCAAATACAACGTTTTTTGCCAACCGTCTAAAATTGTGGTTTTCGATCAAGGCGAGCAAATTCTATTCTCCGCATCAAATGTCCACTCCGGGAACGGAAATCCAATTCGGTGATGCGCACTGTTGATTTGTAATTTTTGCAAACCGCGCGTGATAATTCATCTTTTTCGATAACACGAACAACTATGTTACACAATGTTATTTTTTTTCTAATTTTCTCGTTGAAAGGTTCAAAACAAAAATTTTGGTCCCATACCTCCTACCTTCCCCCCATGCCCGTTCACGCGTTTGTGACGCGGCACGTTTTTTTTCATACATAAGTTTTTTTTCTTCAAATGAACCGTAGTCCAGCCCTTCACCTCGTTGCTTTTTCAACTCTGCCATCTCGCGCGCGCGTGCGTGCGCGTGTGCGTGTGTGTAGTATAACCACTGCCCCGGGTTAACAACAATTGTTGGCTAGTTACATCTGTCGGTCGATCTAACTGAGATATTGTTTATGCCTGTTAGCATGATCATACTGTTTGTTGTCATTCATTATTCCAAATGCAACTGGTCACCTTCGTCGTACAATGATAACACTATTTTGGTTCTTTTGTGTCCGTCCAATTTATCAAGATATCCGTTTGTCGTGTTTCAATACGCACTGTTGACTTTGTCTGATCACCATTGACAGACCACATTCTCCATTGTGACTCAGTTTAGTGAAATGGGAAAGTCAAAAAGAAGGAACTGTGCACAGATATGCACGATCCGTGATTGCTCTGAACCTATGACTGTTGTTAAAATAAACAAACTAGAGATAACATATCCTCGTTCTAATGGTTGGCCTTGATTAGCCGACAAAAATCTTCCGTTGCTGTTCTTAAATGGACGTGTCGTCTACGTGGACGCTTAGTGATTCAGATGAAATTATTGTGCCCAGTGGAGAACCCGTGTGACATCCGACATTTCGGTCTGTATCCCGACTTCCGAGGTGAAATGCAAAGCGTGATGAGTGTTCTTAGTTTGTGATATCCGAGGTCTTACGATTCAGTCTTTAAAACCGGCACTGAATCAGAATACATTAAGTTGGTTGGGTCACGTTTTGCGCATGCCCACATTAAGTCTGCCTCGTTGTGCGCTGTTTTGCGATGCAGCTAATGTCTGGAGGATAGGTCGAGTAGGCCAGACGATGACATGGCCAAAAATATGAAAACCTTTGACCAGTGGGCTGCCTCTTGTAGGTGCAGTCTGACTGCCGGATTGCGATCTATTTCCTCCTCCATCCAAGCGACGTTTGGAAATAGTGTGATGAGACTCAGGGGCCATCTTGAATCCAGAAACCTTTCTTCTTTTGCATAGTTTTTCAACTTAGTATTTTATGCTGGCAACCATGTCCAGTGCATGGTAGTGCAAGGTTAGTGCGTGTGCAAAGTGAACTGAACTGGTATTCGGCTATGTGGCTAATACTTGAGTTTCATCGAGAAAGACCCAACCGATACACTTAATGCACTTGTGAAAAAATGCAATAGGTCAGGGAAAACCACCGAATTTGTACCGCAAGAAACTAGTTTTTGTGCTGTCTTTTTGTCACATATCTTTTTGTCACATATCTTTACCCTTAATTTGCATGTTGGGGTGCTAACTTAATGAATGTCTGTTCAGCTGTCCTTATGACAGTGGAACTCACTAGATAATTGTTCATCAGTCCAAGAGCAAAGGGCACTATCAGTACCGTGTTTCCATTGGCGCATAGAAGACGATTGGAACGTGCCCAAGGACGCGAACTCTCATGCTGTTCGCCCGATCATTAGAGAAACAGAAGACAAATGCAATGTCTCCTATACTGTGCCCCTATACAATTAAATTCATCTTGAGTGGAATTTAAGTCTCATAAAGATTTGTTTCCATTGGTATCTTCAAATCAAGGTAACTTATTTCGTACTGGAGGCCAACGTCAATTTTGTAGCCGTTTGGTTAAGAGATCTACCGTCTCTGGATGACTTAAAAACTCACGTGACACGGATCTGAGAAAAATTGTCTCGGGAATATTTAGTGTTTCCTGTTATTTCTCGTCTAACTTTGTGTCTTTCACAACACTTACCCTATGGTGTACCTCATTGTCTTTGGTCTTGTCTTCGCTCTTTTAGTTCGTTCGACTAAAATAGACAGCCTTCCAAGTTAGGTGAGTTGTCACATCTTGCCCATTTGATATCCGTCGTTCTCGGGCTGTTTTAGTACGCGACTCTATCCATCTTCTATTTGAGTACCTACTCACACACTTCACATTTGTGCAATCCTAGCCGTTTTCGCTGTAAACATTCCTTCCAAGAGCGGATCTCACAGTCTTATTCACGCCTGATCACAATTCCTTACTTTCTGTGCAGGATCTTCAGTGCTAACGGTCATTCATTATCGTTGTAACCTTTGTTGTTGGCGGTTATATTACTCGTTTCCCGCTTAAATTTGAGCGAATCACTTACCGATTTTCGGTTGCTTTAAGGGCCCTATTTGGTGCGGAACACTCACCATTAAGAATGCATGAGATATTCGCTTCGTTTCAGCTGCCTAATAAGCATTGCTCGCCGAAACTCGGGTGATACTTAGCTCGGAATGAGGTCTTGTTGATCGCACTCTCTTACTCCTTCGTGATACTTTAGGTTTCCCTTTTGTTAGGCCCGTGGTATCGTCTTTTTTGGTTAACTCAAACTCCACATTCGATTCAGTCATGCACAAATTTGCCCGCGTACTGATTTGTATCGACAGTAAATCAGTTGATGGGAATGCATTGTGACAAGTTTATTTCCGTACAATAGTAACTGAATGTGAGCATTTCCGGTATTTCATCGTAAGAATTGCTTTACGCTGGGATCGTTCTTCTACGATTTGCTGTTCAGCTGTGGAGTTGGTAGTTCGGCTCTTCCTTTTCCCACAAGTGTGAACAATGGTTTTGAACTTGATTTGTGTGTGAAATTTTCCGTTTCGGTGTACGTGAAGGTCATTTTTTTGTAACGAAAATCCGCATGGGTTAAGAGAATTTCGTACGGCATGATAGGTGGCTAGGATTGTTTGCTGTGGGCTGGTATGAAAGGTAAACCAGTTAGATGAGACGCGTCACCAGTGTGACTTGTGTGTGTGTCCCCGATTATTGAACTTTCTTCGCTGAAGCATACTGGACTCTCAGTGGTATATTGCGCATACGCATGACCGAACGAAATTGCCCCGGAAGCACGCGACCGGCTTCGTGGTTATTGCCGCTCTTCAGGTATGCGTATCCGCAATCACCATGTGATACTTAAATGGAATTATCATCCAATCACGCTCCTAACGATTCAAGCGAGACTCTAGTGACATACTAGAAGTTGTTCACCAGTTCGTCCAACCAACAGGGTTCCGTGGGCCCCTGGATTGCAGTCATTGCTTTCAAATGGCAAATGAGCTCTTAATAAGCCACCAGCAATCATGCACTAAGGTCTTCTTGGACGCGTTGCGTGTCCCGGATTGATAGACTACCACCAAAAGGCAAATGAACCACTTAGTCTACCACCGGCTCCCAACATTCGAAGCTTTTTTTTGCCCGGCAGGTCGCACTTGGTTGTGGACGGAGTAGAGGTGCTACCTCGGATAAGAGCCAGATGGCATTGGGGATGTCACTTCGCACACCGTTCCCAAGTATCTCCATGGATTTTGTCTGTACAGTTTGATCTCATCATGCTACCCCGTCTCCATTAAGTGACGCGCCCAGTACTAAGGCTGGAGACGTGAGACTGCACGACTCACCTGAGTTCTTTACAACCGTTCTAGCTAGTGTGGCTGTCGTCAAGGAAGAAGTTGTATTGACCAGATATTCACACAGTCGAATTACAGAACATCGGTACGATTTGCAGCAACCCACCAAAGCGTGTTTCATCAACGTCTATGCAGCATTCGACTCCGTTGACAGACAGTCACTCTTGAACATACTTTGAAGCGACGGGATGCCGAGAAAGTACGTTAGGCTGTTAAGAACATACTACTCCTCGACATAGGCTGTCGTCCGCGTCTACGGTGAAGAATCTCCAGAGTTTCCCCTTGGCTCAGGTGTTCGTCAGGGTTGCCCGCTGTCACCGATTCTATTCAACTACGGTATAGATTGGATAGTGCGTCATGCCCTCAATAGATTTCGTGGAAAACAGTTTGGCCCCGGTTGCTGGGTCACCGACCTTAAGTTCGCCGACGACATTATTCTTCTGAGAGAGGAGCCCGTAACTATGCAGCCGGTTCTAGACCGGTTTCCATGTGAAGCCTTAACTGTCAGTTTGGAAGTAAACGGATCAAAAAGGAAGTTCCTTACAACTCCATAGGACCGGTCACGTTGTATCCACATCAGTGGCCACACTTTGGGACAGATGCTTCACTTCAGGTATCTGGGGTCTACTATCCAATCAAACGGTCCAGCTAGAGACGAGGTTAAGCGCCGCGTAGACTGTTTTGCCATCACTTCGCAAAGCTTTATGTCTCGCAATGAAATAAGCCTTCGTACGAAGCTTTGCATTTACCGTGCCGCCGTTCGCCCAGTCCATACATGCGCATGCTAAACCCGACCACCAAGGGTAGATGATACAAACTGGCTAGAAAGTTCTGACCATTGATACCTCCGATATGTGACGAAAATCAAGTGGTATGAACGTCGAACGGCTTCCGTCCTTTCTCTGAAGATGTCGCCTACAGTGGTTCGGTCTCGTTCTCTGCCGACCGGAGACGGAATTAACGAAAACGATCCTGTTGCCGACACTCTGTTTCGACTGGAAACGACGCCCTGTTGTCCAGTTGAAAACGTGAGCTAGGGCGGACATGGATCGCTTAGGTCGGGTTTCAGAATACGTGGCTGGTACAACAACTGGGTTTCGCGGTGTGCTGATCGCAACTCATGAGAATCCGACTTATCATCTCTCAGGAGCTAGTCACAAAAAGGTAGGTATCACCAGTGACCTTAATTCGAAGTATGAAATACTGGACCGTACTGATTGCATTAGTTGTTTTCGAGCCACGTCACGTGATCCTTCTGTTTCGCAATCAGAACTACAAATGGTTACAATAACGCACAATCAAATGCACTTTTATATTGTAGCAAATTCTTCACTCATCTGGTGCTATCCCTTCAGCTCCCCTTTTTAATAGTTTTCATTCTCTCTCGAGTTTTTTGTCCTCGTTTAGAGTCCCAAATCAGACTAGTTACACCCAATGCATTTTGAAACTTACCGGAACTAGACTGTTGCTGTTTTGCGAACTACAGCCGTTTTATCTTTTTCTGAATCCCGTTCTCATTCAAATAGGACACGTTTTCTTTCCTTTCTCGAATTTTGCTCCTCTTTTCTCAGCCCTGATAAACTGTTTTCTGACCAATTGTCCTTCTCTCCTACCCTCTCCCTCTCTCTGCCTTTGTCTCACGTCCGCCACCCCCCTTTGAATCGCCTTGCATCAGAATGACAATCAATATGGGCTGGACCGATTTCACCGAGTCTGACATCTCATTAATTCTCGAGGATATGGGACCTCAATATCGTGGTGACCAGTATCACTTGCTTCATCGAAATTGCAATCATTTCTCCGACGAGTTCGTCCAGGTAATGGATTGCTGCTTTTCACCACGTTTGTCTGTTGTGACTGCGTGTTATTTTTTTTGCAACTCTTTGTATTGCCTATTTGATCGTTTCATTCTTTGAGTAGTTGGTTTTTTTTCCTCGTTCGAATCAGACATCCTCGTAATTCACACGCACACGGAAACAGACAGACAGACAGACAAATGAACAGAAACAATGCTATACGCATTTCTTCTGCTCCGATGCATACGATTTTACCGTCAATCACCGAGTAGTCTAGCCCGTGATTAGCCTAGACTGCATATGAATAAGACCGTTCTTAATTGTCTGATTATTGACTGTTCATACTTTAATTCATTGGTCAGTAACTAGTGTTGATTTGTTTTTGTTTTTTTTTATTTTCGGACAATGAAGTCGAAAGTATGGGTTCGTACGCCTCGCTAGTTCCGCATCCGTAAAATATAGGGCGACTACCAGGCACCTGAAATCCGTTCGAGGGATCCACCAAGTACGAAGTAGGGAGCAGGTTTTTTTTACTATACTGGTTTCTGGTGCACAGTCAAAACAACTCATCCGCAAGCATTTCACCAGAAAACCACTTATCTTTAAGTAATTGTTAAGGGAGATGTCACCTGAGTCGTAAGAAGTTGTTTTTTTTAATCTGATATCACATGTTGGGCGGTGATTGACAAGTCACAATCATTAAACACAAACAACTGGCAATTTGGCTGTACCAACTTATGAACACGTTCCGACAGCGGAGCCAGAATGAGACCGCAACTATCTCATGTGCTACCAATTTCCATCGGACAGAGAGTCCGTAGTTGGACGGGAATAACGCAGAGAGGCAGTCCGAATAAGTTATGTATTAATCTGTGCGAACTAATCAGCATGACCGATCCGAATTTCTGGACAAAGCTACTCTAACCATATTAGATTAAAAGCCAACAAACAAAGAAACCAATCGATACTGACTGGGAAAACTGGCAAGGCAAATGATAGTTCACGGAATTATTCTATGGATGAGAGAAATTCTAATCACTAAAACGATATTTGTTTCCGATGGGAATGTGGGATAGCAATTTAGAAATAAAACTGATTGGTGACCCATAAATTAAAACTGGAACAGACGTTATGCGACTTTATTATAATTACAAGGTGCAAAAGATTGACGGGGTTTTTTTGCTTGATGTTTCCCTTGGGAGATGTCAGTAGGCAGAGTAGGTAAACAAGTGCCTTAATCGGATCTTTGAAAGCTCTTGCTACGCGGTAGACACCCGGCAGACACAGATATCAGCAAAGCCGATCAACGATTCGTTGCCTTCTTTTTACCAAATCAAACTGTTTCCCAATTCATATGCGTATGCTCAATCTCGTACATAGATAGAACGAAAAGACAATGATGTCACCGATTAAGTTGAACATAGCCCAGCGAGGATAATGTCATCGAATAAGCCAAAGTTAACGAGATCATCGATTACTCAATCTCCGATCAAGCCGCGTCAATTCGTCTAAGGCGATATACAACTCCGCAAATGAAATTATTCAGTTATACCGAGGCATTAGCCCATTTTCTACTACAAGGTCGATATACGAGTGAACAGTGAGAATAACCAACTAGTCTAGTCTTGTAACTTAACATTCATCGTTCACTCGAATTTCACTTCCGTTTCCAATGACTATTTTGCCAACTATGTAGATAAACAGTGACTGCAATATGGATGTGTACACGTGCAGCCAAGTGGTCTTGAATGCATTCTGCAAACCCTATGTTTTCGATTCCTCTATTCAACTTTGTCATGTGAAATTATTGTTTTTACATGTCATCCTAACTCGTGGATTACAAGTCGGTTGTTGTTATCAGCTATGACTTGAACCTCGATTGAGGAGACAACGAAAGTCGAGCGCTAACCTGTTTATCCTACCGGTAACTCACGATTTTGGACTCTGTTTTCTAATCCTGATCTACGTTTGTCGGCTATGAGTTGGTGATAGTTGAAAAAGTACTGCATAAAAAAGTGGACTAAATTGCTTTTGGACCACGTCGCTGGTTGGGTTGTTGTTTCCTCCAGTCAGGCATGCGCTATGCCTCGTACTTTTATGCTAAATCGTCTTTATAATTGTATGTTCCGTAGACTTTGTCTTTGCTGTGACTCTATTTAGGGCATCGAGACTGTACATAGAGAGAGAGAGAGGTAAAGAGGAAAATAAATAGATTGATGGCTAGGTAGGTCCTTGCTGTACACGATTAAAACTCGTCTCAGAAATTGCGCTTCTCAACAAATGGTTCCGTTGAACACGCTTGTTTTGGGTTGTTTTTTTTCTTGTGGATCAAAATGGCCTCTCTGGACGTAATGTCATTGATTACTAATGTCTCCCCCGTAGAAATGATCGAGTATTTGTGTCGACATTATCCCGGTAAAAGAAATAAATCTTGGCATCCCGATGACAAATAAAAAATTGCTTTTAAGATGCATTCTCAACGTCTAGTTTTTCTTCAACAGTAAGCTTTACCGACAGACGGATGGAGTCGCAATGGGATCACCCTTGGGACCACTACTCGCTAAACTGGAAAATGGTGCACTCCAGAACGCTACGGGAGAATTATCCGCTTACTACCGACAGGTAGACGATTTTTTCATATTCATAGACCACAACGGACACATAGAAACACTGGTGGATAAGTTTAACCAGGCTCACAGTGTGCTTAGTTTCACATCGGAAGATAAATGTGAAAATTCATTTCATTTTCTCGATGTGAAATTCACGAAGGCAACAGACGGAAATTTTACACGCCGCGTATACCGAAAGTCAACGGGGACAGACTAGTACGCCCACTTTGTCAGCTTCGTTCCCTCAAGCATAGACAAAACCTAATCCGGCCGTTAGCGTCTGTTATGCGAAATATTCACTCCAAAGAAATATTGGACGAGGAATTTGACTAAACAGACAATTAATATCCGGAACGTTTTATCTTTAAGAATATGCCGGGACTACCCAGAAAAACGCTGATATTGACGGCTAAAAGGAAAGAGTTACTCATGCAACTTCCTTTCAGAGGAGATAGTAAATGTGAACTACTAGTTCGACGTCTGAGAGACGCAAATGTGTGCACTTTTCCCTACACCACACTACGTGTACATTTCACCAATCGCTCTGTGATCTCTACGAATCTAAAAGACAAACTGTCTGTCCTTTCCTCACCCATGTTTGCCTATGCGTTCGTTTGCTCATGTTCGGTTAGCTGTGCTGGTAGAACGACACAGCGGCTGTCGCAAAGAATCAAGGGGTACACGTTCGCCTGATTGAAGATGGGAACGAGAAAATTCATAACTAGTGCGATCGTAACGCACCTTGCAGACACGGGACACCAGGTGAATGATAAGGCCTTCAAAGTGATCTACAAGGTACCGTTGAAGTCGTCGAAAGCCGTCCGTCAGCTTCATTTGGCAACAGCAGAATCAATGGCAATCAGGTTGTTAAACCTATCACTATGTTCACAGAAATATTTTGTCAAGTCACTCCAGGTACCTTGGTGGTGATCGGAGAATGCCAAATACCCTTGACCGCGACCTTTCACGCGTGACAGGAACCAGCTGATCCTTCTCGTGTATTTTGTTCAGTGGACTTTTTCCCAACCACAAACATTCAACAATCCGCCCGCCCCTGTTTTCCATGTCGCATTCCACGCACTATTTTCATTAGCCAATCTCATCTTGACACTGTAACATAATTCACAAAGAAATATCCACCCCACCACATATAGGTGTAGCTGCATTGGCCAGGAGATGAAGTTACCGGAAACGAGCTTGTTCCCTGTCGTGTACGTGTTCGTTGATCAAAGTCTTGATTCCATTTAGCACATGTCGGCCGCCGCAATTCTCGCTATCAAAACAATCGCAAACACCAATCAAAGTTAAATCAACATCTTGTTTTGTTTTGTTTTGTTTTTGACCGTTTGTTCACGAAACGAGTGCGAATTACGATCAGGTTACAATTGACCAACATTGTGACTAAATCGCGACCAAACTCAGCCGAAATGTTTTTTTCTGTTATTTCATAGGAGGGCGACGGTGGAGAGAAAGCCGGTATACATATCTCTGCCATTCAAAGGTGACACGCTAGCAGAAATAGCACGACGAAGACTGACTAGCACTATCAATAAGACATTCTACGCAGCCAAGCTTCAAATCCTGTTCAAATCCCGCCCCGTAGTGTCATTATGGTTGAAAGACAAAGTCCCTGATTCTGCAGCCTCGTTTTGTATCTATTCATTCACATGTTCCTGTGGGACAATGTACATCGGCCGCACGACCAGGCGCTTGTCTGAACGCATCCGTGAGCACCACCCGGCATGGTTAGGCACTGGAACAATTAAGTCACTTAATAGCGCAGTGGTTTCACATCTAGCACAGACTAACCACACCGTGAATGTGACGCAAGCTTTCCGGACCCTGTATAAGGTCAGAGGTCACCAATCCAGGTTGGCAAAGTGTCGCCTCTTGAGCACTGTGGAAGCTGTCGCAATCCGTCTTCACAGTCCTCCACTTTGTTCTCAAAAACAATTTGTGGTTGCGCTTCAACTCCCCTGGCCCACCCCCCGTCCCAATACAAACCCTAGACAACAAAACAATTAACACCACAAATCCCTTCCCCACCCATATTTGCAAATGACTAATCCAATCCTTCCTATAGTGAAAATATTTTGTCAAGATATATATAGTGATGTAATGGCATGAGTACGAATCACTGAAAACGAGCTTGTTCGCCAACTTGTGTTTTCTCAATGTGCTCAGTGGTAATTTTCAAGGAATTTCATAATCCACTCTTCTATTACTCTTCCTAACAATTGGAATCCGATTTTCTATTTGTATTCCACTGACCATTTAGACCGATTTCGGACGATCAATCCATTGTTGTTTGTTCGTTTGTTTAATTCGAATTTGTGTGTGTGTAGTTGTTGCTTGACAAAACTCTCGTTTCATTAAATCTTTATTTTTTTTTGTTCTTATAAAATCAGGTTTTATGTGGCGCTTCCTTACCGAAATGGATCAACCGATTAGCTACCGTCGGTGCCAAATTACCGTTCGTGGAACGGTCAATACCGAAAATTTGGCTCACACCACGGCCGTTAGAGGTATGTCATAATTGGGAAATTACAACTCTCTTTCTCTCTCTCTCTCTCTCTCTGTCCGTTCATGATCTGAATGCTATGTAGTATCTAACCTCAAACTATAAGCGTAAAATCAGACTGTAAGCCAATTTTACATTCACAAGTAACTGATTGAAATGTGAAAACGAATTTCCTGGACCAAATCGTACGAGGGTTAGAGACACTGAATGAACACAATTCAAAACCTCAAAAAAAATCACAAAATGTTTGCGGTGAAAATACAAAAAAAAGTTGGCTTGTTATGGTTTATTTTTCCCCTATTGTTTATTCTTCCCCTCTGTGTAGTCCCATTGACATGTGTTGGTACCGTGCTTATTTTCAAGCACGTTTCTTACTGCAAAATTAATTGGGAAAGTCATCAGATGCCCACTACGCGTACTGATCGCGATCGCGTGATATAGTTCAATCTCAGTCAATCGACCGGCACCGTAGCCACATCTTTTCTGGTCCATTTCGATTGCGAGAACAAACACCATCACGACGATTGGTAGATCATTTGTATATGAAAACCAGAAGGGGTTCATTTCTGGCCGAATTCCGTTCAACACTGCTGCAGTCATTTATTTGTGCAACGACGGGGATCTAAGCAACGAAAAAATTTGCATCCTGAATTCATACTTGTCCATTCTTGTGTACTCGTCATCCGATAAAAGAACAAACAGTTTCGTGCTGGGTCACCAAGCACGGACGCAGTAAAAAAAACGACAGATAACATGTACGCCATAATCGTCTGTTGGGTGGCATTTCCAGCTAGATGAGTGCTCCTTCACAAATCAATTGCTTCATAATCCCGTAAGATATATGAAATTGGCAGTGATCACGAAGATCCGGTGAGCCACAATTTTTGGAAAATAAAAACTTTTCCAGAAGAGTTTCCCGCCTCGCGTTCCGTCGACAGTTTTGCGTATAGTTGCGATATATACATATATATATATTATATTATATATATATATATATAACAGATCTGAATACAGATAGTGTCATCGGAATCATGGCGAAGAATGAAAACAATGAGCAAAAAAGGAGAAAGAAAAATAAATAATGTGTAAAATTTACAACACATGCTAGTTCTTCTATTTCCCAGCTCTATATCACCGGTCATCCATAGGGATTCATGAGTCTTCTGCAAGCCTACTGCTACCCGGTTGCCCAAACCGAAGTAGAAGGCTGACTTAATGGACCCTACTCCAAGTCTTTGATCAGAAGGTCTAACCCGCGAAACAGCAGGACGATCTGAGGTCCAATTAACCCACTGGGGGCCGGCGAATGATTGCTCGGTTCATTAGCCCTTCGTATGGAGATAGACATCCTGGGTGGCCAGTCCACCCATTCACCTCGGACGCCGATGAGCACACAATCGTGTTTGGTTTGAAATCAGGGTTTAATCAACTACCCTAGGCCGACTATCAATGATCAGTCAACTCGGCGGAGGGCGTTCGTCTTAATCCTGGCGATTTATTGGAAACACCGCCACGAGAAGGCAGTGCATCGGACTTGCTCACTAGAGGGTATTCGAGACTCCGGTCATTTGGGAGCATTTCAAGAGGCGTTCGGGACGAGTGACTAACCGAGAGCCTGAGACACCCAACCCCAACCAGGCTGCGTTATTTGAAGGCAAATGATTGCCACGGATTCAACGTAATTTAAATCTCCTCTGATTGTGCTCCAATTTGGACGGTTGATTGTAAACTGGCTTTGACAACCAAAAACTCATGATTCATTTATTGTACGATCGTAACTTTCAAACAATTTGTAGGCTTGAAACACTCACACTGTTCATTCCGGACAATGGAGAATTAATGAATCTGTGGAGGAGTTTAGTCCGTAACTTATTGAATGGGTATAAAATTCCTGCCAGCGAATTCTAACTTTGGTCCCTTGAGATTAGTCACTTTATCTGATGGTCGAAAACCTTGAACAATTTAGTGAGCTGTCGCGGTTGGTTATGCGCCAGCATTTTGCCTAGGTCATTCAAATCTTCACCTTTGTTTGTTTTGTTTGCTGGTTTTTTGTTTTGTTTTGTCTTTTTTACCCAAAAACTCATCTGCTGTTCTTGTCAAATGATGGGTAAACCGGAGACACGAAGTTGCAAAGTTGAATAAACTGAATTGAATGTTATTACATATTTGTGGCTGAACGTATTCATGGTTTGATGTTCAAACTTGTTCCAGGATATCAGGACCAAATGACATAAGGAGTGTATCGAAAAATCGATGCGCCATGTATTGGCTTTTATTGTGAATGATACAATGTTAGTAATACAACGTTGTTGGTAGATTTAATGCGCCAACGTTTCGACTATCGTGAGTAGTCTTTCTCGAGGCAATTTTTATAATCGAATGACCGAGGGAACGTTCACATGCCAACTGATGTTAAGTTGTCTGTGTGTTTTTGAATGTGTGTACTTGTTCTAGGTTATACTGAAAGCTTTGTTCTTCTGTTCGCATTGTGGTTGAAGATGCCCCTGGTGGTACCAGTTATTTCCAGTTATCTGTGTTTCCTCGAAGGAGAACGTAGAGCGTGACGTGTTGATTTGTTTTGTTAATGGAATTCCTCCGTATGTATAATCATTCTCTATGCTATTTTACTATTTCACAGGAATTCGATGCCACTCATTCCGAACGATCGAACACAAATGTCGATTTGGGAACTTGTTCGTGTCCGTTGCTTCCGCCGACTGACGAGGATCGAAATGAGCAAAGTCCCAGCAGAAGTCAATCGAACAATTTTTTGCGTGTACCGTCCACATTTCAGCGACGTTTGAACGTCCCCGATCGTCCCCGTAGCTCGATATCATTTCGCGGTCGTGTGAATCATCCGCGTGAAGTGCCTATTCATCCTAGCGGTTCGCTGATGACACTGGCCGAGTCGATCGATGCAGGATTCAATGTCCGATCGGTCAGCACGACCGGTTTACCTCACACTTCGTCGCGACGTTACTCTGCACATCCACGATTACGCGAAGGCGATAATGAAGTAAATTCACGTGGAAGACATAATCTTCCCAAATCTGTTTTCCACAAACCCTCCAAACCTAAAGCAGAGTGTGGTATTCAGGTGGAGCACACTATCCCATCACTGGTGATCGATGAGCCACATCCAGTTGTCAAGAGAAGAGAGAGTTTTCTCAACCGTCTCTCCGTCCCTATTGTCGCCTCATTTCATTCTCGTCGTCTGTCGTTTGGACATACCGGATCGGAACAAAACAGTCCTTCGTGTCGAACATTGTCCTCGATCAGCTCTCAGGAGGGGTTGTTCTTAAATGTTTCACCTGTGGGCACCACACCAACTAATCACCCAGCTGCATCCAGACGCAAATGTCCACAACCTCTGACAGATCCTAGCACTGCTCGAAAGTTGGATTCAATTGTGCGGGATCAACCGGTAGCTCACAAGCTACGATCTCCTTCCGGACACAAATTGTCTAAACGTTCCCCAAACACATGTGCATCCAGCCCTGAGACTACTAGAACTAATTGCGCTCACAATCTGACCACTGGATTGCTAACTCGATTACAAAATTTGTGCGGCACTACACAGTTGCGTGATTCGATTCACTCAAGTCCAGTGTTCGATTCGGACACAAACAGTTTGGCAAATAGCGCTTTCTGATAACTCGTAAGATTGACTCCGTCTTTCTGCCTGCTCCGCTCCCTTGGCAATAATACTGCTGTTATTGTTTTTACTGTCTCATTCTCTTCTTCTTTCTTACCTTGGTGACGATAGATACGGTGATGCAACTAATCGGCCTATGTTGGCAACTATTGTTGGATGGGTATTGGTCCAGGTCTTTTCTCTCCCCTCTCTGTTCGACCTTGCCGACCAGCCATCTCAAATCCTTTCTTTCCTCGTTGATGGCACACAGTTTAATAAGTCTTCCGATATCTTATACACATATCTGAAATTGCTGCTGTGTGCGCATTATCACGTTCATCATACTCTTTCTATCTCTCTCTCTCCACCTCGACAGCTCGATGTTCTCAGGTTTTCTGCTTCCATTCAACTCAAAATCTTCCACCTACCGGCCGATTCTTCCTTTTTGTTTAACTTTCTTGTCTTGATCTAGTCCGTTCTCTAAGGCGCTGTTCTTCCTCTAAACTGGCGAACCTTGTCTTTCGGTTTCGGAAACAGGACATTTATATTGAATTTCATTTCTCTGTATGAGTCGTTTTTCATGTATTTTGCTCCACCATAAGCGCTCAAAGAAGATGCTAGACGACGAACAACTCTCATCATCACCAAATCTAATCGGGAAAAAAAGTTGGCCTCATTCTGAACGTGTTTACCGAAAGACCATCGAATGTGGGTGACCCATTAAACTGCTCTACTTGGCATGCCTTTTTTAGCTGTATACTTGAACATTGTTTATTTCGATTGTGTTAACGAGGGGCATGTATCACCTGTCACCGATTGAATTGTTTTCATCATGCTTCCCAAACCGGTTCGGTTCTAGTTGGCAATCTCTTTCGGGACAAAGCAGGAACAGGCACATGCACTCGCACAAAGGAGCCGGTCATTGTCAAGAAATGTAAATTGAACATCAACCGCAGTGATAACAGTACCAACGACTCCTGCGCTATTTCCCTTGCTTCCATACTCTGGTCCTGCTGTAGACTGTCGCATCTAGTACATGTCTCTGTATAGTTTAATGTGTCCTCACTGGACGTGTCTGTCTTTCTTTTTTTTTAGTGTATTGTCTACGTTCCACTTCTCGTGTTTTGTCTTAATTTTATTTCTCAATTGTTTACACATTAGAAAAGAAGTGGACGTACTAGTGCCCCCTTCGATTGTTCCGTTTAGACATTTTAGGTGGCAAAAAAATTAATTTGTTCATGGAGTGATTCACCATGCACCGTTAGAAACTATCATAGTAATGTGAAATAGTACTTCTTTGCTCGGTCACCGATTGGTGCTCACATTATTCGGTTCCCATGATGAAATACTTTTTTCTGTAGGAGACCTAATTAAACCAAACTCTTTACAAGCTCTCTGTGTGTAATTCCGAACCCATCAGCGTGGTGTGACTATCCAGTAATACGTTCGGCTAGCCCATTGGTCAAGGTGTTCAATTCCCAATTGGGTTGCTTCATGTGATGGTTTTCGATAAGAAAAAATCGGTCTACAGTTCTTCGGAGATTTATGTCGATTGATTGGATGAGAATTACATAATGAGTCATTGACTTGGACAGTCGTTTGTACTTGATCTTTCCAGTGGGAATCGCTTCTATTTTCGAAAATGAACAAAGTATTAGATGTGTGGACAAAATCGGGATCCAAATTCTCATCATTTACTGGGATTGTCACTTTTGTGCAAGAAAAAACTTTGCGCATTCGCTGACTCGAATATAGTCACGTGTGAGGGGGATTACGTATCCCTGGGATTACACCTTGGTTCATGAATGGTTCACTCGCATCTCGACAGCAATTAGGTTTTCCCTCTCCCAATAAATGGCCAAGGTACTTCACGGGGAAATCAACGATACGAATTCTGACTTCGATATCATTTCGAGACATGTATAGACGTGGATTGAACAGATTTCTCCCGGATGCATGCATCTTTCCTTCTGTTACATAACTGGCCTAACCGATCAGAAGTTTGAGTATTGATTACGAGGAGTGACGGAAATTGGTAAAGAAAGGTTGCAGTCATTACCAAGAGCTACATTTTTGACCGGCTGATTAGAAGTACTAAACCAGATGACAGATAATAATGGAATCCAATGTCTCGTTGATTCAATTAGAGACGGTGATTAGAATGTTGAGCAAGACACTTAGAGAAACAATTCAGTTGACCCTTGAATAAGCAGGCCTATTCGGAACTAGGCGACTGGGTTGGTCTTGCTAGAATCCTTGTATGAAAACTTTTTGCTGGTTTTTATGTGCTCATCACATACGCGGTTTATAAATACCCAAACTGCAATCGAAGAAACACAGCTGATAATATATAATCCTCGGCAAAGTGGAAATCGTTCCTTAGTAATCCTCGAATGATAACTAGAAATCAATAGGGTGAGATAGGGAAAACAAAATGCCGGTTCAAATGGCTTCCGAATTTGTTAAAGCACGATGCAATTTCTTAACAATAAAAATGCATGAGGTATGTCCTAAGCTGATCGTCATTATAATACCCAAGTACGTCACGGACTCATCTCTAGGGACAGAGACTGCTTCAGTGATCGATTTCTCACTAGGTTAATAACGTCGAGGAAGAATGAAAGTACATCGAACTTCGTAAGATAAAGACCAAATTGGGAAGAAAAATTCCGTATATCATCTAAGTTAGAAAAAAATATAATTGGTCGGACTAAGTGAAACTTGTCTGTCAGCTTAGGTGATGTGAGCAGTTCACGAAGATAAGCAGTGTGTAGACAGGGAGAAAGAATGGAGTCTTAAAAAACATTGGAGGAGTTAGGTACGCGGTTACCGATTTTAGTTCGTTGAGTGCCATTTGCGAAGTGATCTTCCAATCACGACAGTATAGTAATGACAAGAGATTCAGAATTATGAAGAAGGAAATAACGAGAAACGAAGGCAAAGGCCGAGGAATAATCCAAAAACCAAACTGATTTCACCGAGTAGTTAACACCGTCAGGTGTCTCCTGATTTGCGAATAAATCTTTCGCCTTTTACTAAAGATTTCCGTGGGGAGGCACAACACAATGAGTCTGAACTCATTTTTTACAACCCCATCCCTCGGCTGTCACAACGAGACTACACCTTGACGTGGTGTGACGGCTTGCGCGCCTCCATGATCCAACGAGCTATACAGGATGGCTTATCTCAAGCCGAACATCCAATCATGCCTGGAAGGTCAATGGGTAGAGGCCTGACGAAGTAGTCTCCTGGTCCTCCAAGTTGAGGGCTGATCTGAGTTAGCAGCTCAGTCGGAAAAACGAGCGGAAGACTAATTGATCCAAGTAGATGGGCACCCACTCAGCTATTCCCCAATGCCTTGCGGTCAGGTTCTTCTCAGAACCAAAGGCTTTGGTTGAGAACCCTAATCGTTCCTCTGCTTAGCGGCTGGACTCTCTAGTAGTACCCGTCCATTATTCCCCATGAGTTACACGCCTACAAATAATTCCATACTGCATCGGTCGTCGCGCAGGATAATCAGGACCGCGTTGCCCATTGCATTGAGCGGGGCGGGTAAGTGATATGTAAGTTACTGTTCATAGTTCCCTCTCTATTATTCAACCTGTCTCTTCTGTCCACAACCCAATCTGTTTGCCCCTTCTGCCTACCCATAGTATCTCCATTGATAACACGCCCGATACTCGCAACGGTTTATTGTCAGGTAGTGTAGTAGGCGGTTTTCAGTCTGTTAGCTCACATTTTCTCAAGCCTCGTCAGCCTCTGAATCTGGGTTCCTTCAATGTGCGCTCTCTCATGCAGGCTGGCCAACAGGCGTGTTTGGCTCTGACAGTGGACTCACTTTCGATTGATGTCTGATGTCTGCTGCGTGAGTGAAACACGAATTCAGGATTCGAGTAGAGTAGAGTAATTCAACTAACTGCGCCAAACGTCTCGTCAAGATATTTTCTTCGCACTTCAGGAGACGAAGCAGCTCAAGCTGTGGGTCAACGTGGTGTAGGAATAGTCCTGAGTGAGGATGCTGAAGCAGCCCTTTTAGACTGGATCCCAGTCAACAGTTGCTTGTGTGCCATAAGACTGTAGGGATCAGTCGGCGTCCCAAAGGATAGTAGTGTTAAGCGCAGTTTATTTATCTCGGCATACGCTCCAACAGACTGCAGCACTGATATGGAGAAAGACGAGTTTTACGTTGACCTCGTCATTCTTGTTCGGAAGCGCAAACGCTCTGACATTGTAGTAGTAGCAGGTGATTTTAATGCACAAGTTTGCAAACTGAGTGCATCGGAGTCCTGTTTAGGTGGGCGATGCGCCTTGCCTGCACAGCGAACAGACAACGGGGAAAGACTTCTCCAATTCTGTGCAGATAATCATTTATTCCTATCTAGTACGAATTTCCGACAGTTCGCGTCGCACTGCGACATGGCGCTCTAGCTCGACAGGTACTTTGAGTCAGATTGACCATATCGCAGTTAGCTACCGTTGGCGCGGTTCTGTCCAGAACTGTAGATC
>LUCM01008972.1:17632-97337 GCA_008360955.1 Fasciolopsis buskii | reverse complement strand
CTCTGACATTGTAGTAGTAGCAGGTGATTTTAATGCACAAGTTTGCAAACTGAGTGCATCGGAGTCCTGTTTAGGTGGGCGATGCGCCTTGCCTGCACAGCGAACAGACAACGGGGAAAGACTTCTCCAATTCTGTGCAGATAATCATTTATTCCTATCTAGTACGAATTTCCGACAGTTCGCGTCGCACTGCGACATGGCGCTCTAGCTCGACAGGTACTTTGAGTCAGATTGACCATATCGCAGTTAGCTACCGTTGGCGCGGTTCTGTCCAGAACTGTAGATCATACTGGACCACGTACGTCGAATCGGACCATGCGTTAGTTCTAATGCGAGTTTTGTTGCAGCTCAATGGCCATCGACGCAGGCCACAAATCCGATTGGCTGTCGAACGTTTGTCTGATTCGGCTGTTCGCAACAGCTACGAACAGAAACTGTCCGAGGAACTAAGAACTGCGACTAGTGGCAATGTAGACCATCAGTGGGATCAAAGTAGGCAGGCGATGCATTTGGCAGCGAATTTCGCCTGCGGTCCCAGACCTAGTATTCATCAAAAACATTGGATCTCGCAAGCGTTGCTAATTCTAATGGAGCAAAAACGCGAGCCGCCTAACTGCAAGGAAATGAATAAGATGCGTCGGCAGTTGCAGCGTCAGTTTACCATAAGCCTTAGGAATGACCGCGAAACTGGTGGGTTAAGGTAGCCGATAAGATGGAAGTGGCGTCCGCTTCAGGTAACAGTCAAAGACTGTTCAAGCTTATACGCGGCAGCGGTGGGCAAAACCGGCGAACTTCGGTTAGTGAAGTCGTGTGCGATAAGAGTGGAGAGCTCATCCATGGTAAACAGGAAAGACTGGACCGTTGGGAAGAACATTTCAAGGATCAGTTTAACTGGCCATACGCTATCGTATCTAGTCCGACGTCTGGAGCTGTGAATCCTTGGAAGGTGTCACTTGATCCCCCAACGGAAGTGGAAGTGGAGTCGAATATTCGGCTTCTGAAGAGGGGAAAAGCTGCCGGTCCTGATGAACTTCCCCCAGTTCTTTTCCAATTGGGTGGAGAGGTGCTGATGAAATCACTTACCTCCTTGCTTCGTGATATTTGGAACGAGGAGCATATCCCGCTATCGTGGGTGAGTCACTGATTATACCCATCTTCAAGAAGGGTACACGGAGTGACTGCAGCAATCATCGTGGGATTAGTTTAATTCGGATAGTTGCTAAGGTTCTAGCTTTGATAATGCTGTGCTGTTTGACGCGGATTCGCGAGAGTAACATCCGCGAACAACAGGCCGGATTTCGGCCAGGTCGAGGTTGCATCGACCAAATATTCACTCTTCGATAGATACTCGAAACGCGCCACACGCATCGCCGCCCTACGATCGTAGTCTTCCTCGACTTGAAAGGTACTTTCGACTCCGCGGATCGACCGGCACTACTCAGTACTCTTCACCCTAAGGGCATGCCAACGAAGTTCGTGAACCTGTTGCGAGCATTGTACTCATATACCTATAATCGCTAGAGAGTAGACGGTGAACTGTCACGTTCATTCGAAACGACTAATGGCGTTCGACAAGGGGGTACCATCTCTCCATTCTTGTTCAACTTCGTCATGGACGAGGCGATGGAAGATGCTCTAGGAGATCTCCGGGATGTAGGAGTCGGACTGGGAAGTGGAGGGAAGCTATGCGATCTAGATTACGCAGACGACGTGGTGTGCCTGTTCCAGTCTGCGGACCACGCACAACGCGCACTAGATAGACTCTCGAGTTCAGTCGCTCGGTTTGGCATGTTCTTTGCACCTTCAAAGTGCAAAGTACTGTTACAGGACTGGACGGTAGCAGCGCCGAACTTGATACTGGATGGAGAGGAAATAACAATGCTGGACCGTTTCACCTACTTTGGTAGCTGCGTGTCTAACGATGGTAGCTCGGGATTGGAGGCAAGTATGCGTATATCCAAGGCTCGGGCAGATTACGCTGGATTGAAGCACTTGTGTCGTCATCCCGATATTTCACTGAAGTTGAAGTGTCGTGCGTACTGTGCTGCAGTGCGTTCAGTTCTGTTGTACGGTTGCGAGATGTGGAGTATGTGTGTGGGCGATGTTCGTCGATTGGAGGTTTTCGACAACCGATGTTTACGTAGTATGGCTAGGATTGGATGGAGTGACCGAGTGAGTAATATTGAGGTTAGGAATCTGGTATTGGGTGCCACTTCTGAGAATAGCTTGTTTCAGCGTATGAAACTTAGTAGACTACGCTGGTTGGGTTACGTGTTGCGTATGACGAACACTCGTCTACCATACCGTACCTTATTTTGTGTTCCTCCTAAGGAATGGAAGAAGCCATGTGGAGGGCAACAGATGACGTGGCAACGTGGGATGAGAAAATGTACAGCGAAGCTAGGTAAAGTAGGTGTCTCACGCCTTCGTTTTCGTGGTTGGGGTCCGAAAGACTCGTCGACTTGCTGGCTGGAGGCACTGAGGATATGGCAGTGAACCGTGAACAGTGGCGATCGTGCTGTCACTTTCTATCGAATCAGAATGATTGAAAACACGTGCGTTTGTACAGTTAGGCTGTTTCGTGTGTTGACTGCAGCAGCATCTTATCTTTTCCCGCCTGTGTAGGTCCACTCCCTGTTCCCGTTGGATATTCACTCTTTTTATATAAACGTGTAACTCTGGGGAAAGGCAGCAGTCAGTGAGGCTTGCCTTGCTGTTTATCGCCGAACGATAATGATGATGATGACCGTCGGTAACAAAATGCCAGCTTGATGGTACTTGATCGAGATTTCACCTATACGGCTTGTATGCAAACTAACCGGGTCGTTAGAACCAATCGGAGTGCATAATCAAAGAAGTAAAGCTCGTTTGGTTTAATTTGATCACGAAGGAGGCTATTGTGACGGGGTAATAGTACTTCGATAAGCTATTTGGACCTAAGTGTTTTGGATTGGGGATGGCTACTGCGGTTTTCCCGTATGCGATTGTTTTGTCAACGAGACGAGCCAATTTCCGTCGACGAAGTTGTTCCCAATTCAAGAAGCTTAGAAGGAAGACTGTCGGGACAAACAGTTGAAGAAGCTTGAGAAGTTTCATCGGAAAAAAGAGTCCAACTTCTAAGGGAACACATGAGAAAGGCCACGTGCCCATGGATGAGTGATTCCGCATTATATTCAGACTTCCCATCTGTATTGCCTATTTTCGACCGGATGCGTCACCCTCACGGGAGGTTGAATCTACGCTGCGGAGATTTTATCCCAGTGTTGCCCAAAAGCAACTGCTTCGCCAATGGCAAGTTTAGTGGTATTTTTCTGCCCCATTTGAGCGGGACCAGGTAACACTCTACATAAACTTAGTGATTCTGTTTATAGGCAATTTGTATTATTCTTCGCATGGGTTAAACTATTTTGCTGTTGCGAAGAATTGCGGTTTCAACGGGATAGCAAAAACCAAAATTTGTTTTAATTTTTTTTGTAAATAAGTCTTGCAAAAAGTTGGAGTGTTCAAAGGCAAACCGAGAGGATACAACACAAGGGGATCTTTCAACTAGGGAGATTATGGCGTGTGATATCCCACGTCATAATTCGTTTCGTCCTGAAAAATGTCAAGTATACAGAACGGAAATATGAAGACGATCACTCGGTGAAACAGGATCAAGCCGCTGCAAATGAAAAAGGCAGATTGGGTGATGGTTGTTCCGCATAAAGCTACATGTTCCGTCGTTTGGATGAGACAGAGATCAACTAAATCGAAAGCGACTGAGACTAATCGCCGTGTGATCAAACCCAACACTAATGCATGAACAATCGGATAGTAATAGAACCAGGACGAGTTTTCGAAGCATCGTAAAACATTATCAGGACCAAATGACGTAAGGAGTGCATCGAAAAATCGATCCGCCATGTATTGTTTTTAATCGTGAGTGATATAATGTTAGTAACACAGCGTTGTTGGTAGATGTAATACACCAATGTTTCGACTGTCGTGGGTAGTTTTTCTCAAATGCGTTTGATTGTAAAAGTTACTTTGAGAACGACTAGCCACGGTAGTCGAAACGTTGGTGCATTACATCTACCAACAACGCTGTGTTATTAACATCATATCATTCACAATCGTAAAACAAATTTCATTTTCCCCATAAAATAAATCCCCCTCTGATATCAGCGCTCAACTCACCATTAAGAAACCATAGAGGCATTGTACAGTTGTTGATCTGTTATCATTGTATCCCTTATCATTTACTTTCTTTATCAATAAAATAACAATCTGCATCATTTTTCAGGAAGGCAGCCGCGGCCAGCAGAGGGCTGCCAAGTAGGGAAGCTGACCGACAGTGGGAGAACTCGAACCCATGACCTTCACGTCCAAACGTCACGACCTCATCCGCTTGGCCACCACTGGCCATGGAGGCATTGTACAGCTGTTTCATCCAGCCTGATAGGAATCATCAACAGTGCTTATCTACCACTCCCGAACTGGGACAAACGATTTTGAGCCATTACGCAACCGGACAAGTTCTCAACGGTTTGTTGAACTTCATCACATGATGTTTCACCTATCAGTCACCGAGTTGCACGACCACAGGTAGTAGTAGTTCCTAGACTTATAGAACAGGATTGTGTAATCGAGTCATCATCAATTCTCCGTTTATCAGGAGTCTGGCGTGTGATATTTCGCAGCAGCTGCCGGAAAGAAGGAATTGAAGCACATTTGTGCTTAGTTGTCAACATGCGCCTGGGAACAGATGACTCCGAATTTTGCCTGAGATGACTTTCCGTTATATCTTGTGTCATCGTTCTCACCAGCCACTTTAGAATTTACTGTGACACCTGTCTTGATAGTTCCCGCCTTGTCCTGCCAATATAAGCGTCAGCACAACTGCAAATGAACTACTATTCTACACGAAAGGCATAACTTTCCATAAGACTACACTTACGTTTATCTAGGCCAATCCTTCTAGCCAAAGTGTGTCTGAGCAGGCCCCACTCAGTGCAAATGTGTGTGCTTCCCCAGCAATTCGTTGAGTGGATGGTCGCCTTTGAATTACAATTTAGGGAAATCTAACTCCCTTGATGCTAACTGGACAGGGGTCATTTCCGGGCCTGTTTCATCCATGGGCATCAGTAAACCGGTCTGGGTAATCGCTTCGTTTACGTGTTTTTCGAATAAATTTCTTCTCTTTTTAGCCTATCTGTTGTGCGGACATCTCTGGCTCGACAGTACAGAGCGCATATGAGGTTCCAATTATACGACATCGAAGAAGAGTTTGACCGTTTCTTGTTTCAAACCGAGAAGCAGATGAAAATATTACTGACCATAGTGCTAATCGAAGGAACGAAACCGAGGATAGTAAATGGAAATTAGGCAGTCATTATTATCGCATGAGTAGAAAAAACACCAGTGACCTACCATACCATGATGAGTTGACATATATGATTCGTCGGTCGTCGATCGATTTCTTTAATTGGTCCTTGTGTCGTCGAAACCAATCTAATCGATCGATGGACAAAACGCGATAGTTCAAGTTGGAATCCAGTCAGCATTCTTGTATAAGACAAATGTATTACCATGAGCCCGTTATTCGCGTGTGCTTGACAAGTGAATCATTTTCCCCTAACAGTACACAAAAGTACCGATTAGCAATGAAACGATCCTTTTTCTTAGTTAGTAGGCCATTAAGGGTAACTTGTCAATCACCTTGAAAACGTTAAAATAGCAAAGCGGGAGACCCGGCATGGGAGGAATCGGCAAAATGTGGAAAAACACTCCACAAACTGAGATTTACACTGGAGGATAAATTTCCTCGATTGCGGTCTACGGGCAGACATACTAGAACCTTAAAATGTTCGTAGATAACGCAACTTGATAGAGGGCACCAAATCAAGGCGCGCTCGTTACTGGCAGGCTGACTGATCTGCACGTCAAATCGAGGCTAGCGCGCCCACATCAGGTGAAACAACGAGCCAGAACCACACCAGATCATGTGGAGCGAAGCATATGTAGCAGGATGTACGAAATTGAGATAATCTATCGAAGTGAAGAGCCCCGGAAGCTATGCATAAGCTCATGTAATATTTATCACTTTCTAAATATAGTCCAAATTTTCGACCGTATGCCATTTCCGGTTGCTCAGATTGCGGAGCGAAACAAGATTGAACAACCAACTGATGATCAAGTCCAACATGACTTGCTTCGGTTTCCTTCAGTTTACCCTCGAAACAACTATTGTCTTCTGATTAGCCTTGCCGGGATTTTCTTACGATGTTTTAGCGGAGCAGATTTGAACCTAGACAACAATCATCATCATCATCGTTCAGCGATAAACAGCAAGGCAAGCGTCACTGAACGCTGCCCTTCCCCAGAGTTACACGTTTATATAAAAAGAGTGAATATCCAACGGGAACAGGAAGTGGACCTACACAGGCGGGAAAAGATAAGGTGCTGCTGCAACCAACACACGAAACACGCTCTAACTGGACAAACGCACGTGTTTTCAATCATTCTGATTCGATAGAAAGTGACAGCACGATCGCCACTGTTCACGGTTCACTGCCATATCCTCAGTGCCTCCAGCCAGCAAGTCGACGAGTCTTTCGGACCCCAACCACGAAAACGAAGGCGTGAGACACCTACTTTACCTAGCTTCGCTGTACATTTTCTCATCCCACGTTGCCACGTCATCTGTTGGCCTCCACATGGCTTCTTCCATTCTAGACAACAAAACCGTGAACACTACACGTCTTTGTCTATTCAGGTTATGCATGTAACACCACAATTTCCTTCCCCGCCCATATTTTTATTCGATTATTCCAATCCCTCCTAAGGGAACTTTTCCAAATATATAGTGATCTATTAGCATGAGTACGAATCACTGAAAACGAGCTTGTTCGCCAACTTGTGTTTTCTCAAGATTTGACATAATCAGTCTGATTCTTACCGAATCGTCGATAGTGAACCATTTTCAGCCCAAGAGACGATCTAATGTTTGGTTTTTGTCACAGAATAGTTGTTGATGGATTCACCAACCTGTGGGCTCATTACGCGGTCATTTTGGTCTGTGGGTAAAGTAAACAAACCGTCTCACCACAACCAATGATCCTATTTAAGAGTTCGGTTTAACAAAGATATCAGTAAAAAAAGAATGGGGTATGCGTAGAATCGGAAGGTAGACATTTTCTGGGTTGGACCACACGAGTTATCATGTGATTGGTAGTTCTAGTTAGGAATACTAAATATTCATTTCGTGAGAAGGGTTACTCGTGATGACCGAAACGTTATCAAATCATCAGCAATTTTGATTATGTTGTATTACTGGACAAAAAAATTTGTAAACGAAAGATTCATTTTCTAACTACGTAAATTTTACTCAAAAATTCCAACTGCTCATTGCAATTTACGACGAATGTGCCAAAACACTTGGCTATTCCTTTGGTCTTTTATGAAGATTGTTCATAAACTAGTTATTCGGTACTTTTTATACCTAAATCTAATTGCAATATGATCGTATATATATATATATATTGCATATACATGTATACCATATTAAAATATACAAATGCACGAATCCGATCTTTCAACAGTTTTGCTTCGTTCTTTAACGCTCGATGGCATAATCAGGAACAATGCAAAACATTGCTGCATCTTTCGAGGTTTTCTCCTTACTTTTAGTTCAGTTTTTGCTAATACAGAACGAATGGTCACAACAGATTACGTCAAATGTTGCGGGAATCGGTGTCAGCAACGATTCAACATGGCCATCTCACGAATTTGCCCGCGTTAGACAACTTTCGCTGTTACCTTTTCAAACACGAGAAGCGTCAATAGACCAATTTGAAGTAACGTGTAGTCGCCCACAATTCGCAACACTTTTGCTTTTGATTTTCTCTGACATTTTCTGGTGTAATTTTTCTGGTCTGCTTACGTAAATAACAGCACTTCTTCTCCCGAAATCACCAGTTATCAGCCCTTTGTCTTTCGGACCATCAAATAGGGTGACCGTCAAATCTTGTGATCTATAATTAGTCGATTTCGAATTGTTCATATTTGAGATTCTTTCGCATTCCCGGCAAATACGTGGGACGAATTCGTGTCATTTTGGTCCCCTAGCACACTCGAATTTCCATCCCATATTCTCCCTAGCTCGGGTCTAGGGGAAATCGATTTTTCTTATTCGAACCAAATGCCCGGAAAATCGGTTGCACGTCTCCGGTGAATTGTTTGAAACTTTTCTTTTTTTCCTCCTTATTTTATTCGAAATTACTGTGAGATGATTGGTAAAATTGTGTAACTGAAATTTCTGTCAAAAAAGTCAGTACAAATACCAATAGACCAATTCAGGTAACTTGTCTACTAAACTAGAAATCAGTCAGTGGTGATTTTCACATGGCAACAATTATGTTCTGCCCTTTCCCGGACTTTGTTATGCAACAGTGATTCAACACAGCCCACGACAAGCGAGAATGGGCAAATTTGGTCGGTTAACCCAGTTTTGTAGACCCAATAGCTACCCGTGCTTTCGAGTCCAATTTTAGTTTCACGAAGGTGGTATTAGGATTGCGTAATGAGAATCGATTCAACACTACCTTGTGAACTCAGTCATGGTAATTCTAGTGCACAATCCAGAATTTTGTGCCCGTCATTCACGTAGTACAGTTAGACGAATTCTTATCGTTACAAGTTAATTCTGTTCAGTTACCGAATGAATTTACTAGCAAAGTGATATCGCTTCTGGCATGAGTGAATGAATTCTCAACGATGGAGGACGTACGATCTGCTGACATCAATTGATCGAACAGACTAGCTGTCACAAGAATATTGGAGGGCGCTTGGCATCACGGCTTCGTATATACTGCCTTCGATAGGAAACAAATGAAATCCCGTCTTCGCTGGTCACGGAGTTTGTAGAATATCGGCCCAGTTTTCATTCATCCTCAGGTCGATTTTAACACTCGTCAGTAGTCATGCCAAATCCCAAGTAAAGAAAAATTTCAAACAACTCCTAACTCACTGACGAAGAGTCAAACTAGGAGAGGAACACCTGAAAGTTATGTGCGCATATCTTGCACAATGTCATGAATATCTTCCCTTCTTCCCCGGAGAACGGACGGGTCGACGAGACATTCCAAGTTGTCTAACAGTTGCAGACGTGCTCATTTGCACGGCCACGGGGCAATTTTTTTCTTCTTCATTCTTCATCTCATGCTTTTGTGCTTTTCCAGATTGGCAGTTTTTCTTTTGCTGTTTCAGACAATCGCATGGTGACATCAATGCTTTTTAGTCTTTTCTACGTCAAACTTTTCATTGGAAAAACCCCAGCGTCATGGGAAAAGTTCCGATTCTATCACAAATAGTAAGGCGCAGTTATTTTCACCAGTTCTGAAACCTGGTCTTTTATGCATTTTCAAGGTTAAATAAGAAAAAAAACATTGGATTGAGAAATTCCTTCCGTCTATTGGCAAGCATGATCCACGACTGTGATCTTTTCTTGCTCCCTTTACACGGAGTGTGAGACGACAGGTGACCAATCACGGACCGGGGATGTGTACTCAATTGACCAATGAGATACACCATAGACGAGCGAGAATGGTGCATCCTTTTTTCTCAATGCAAACGTATAGGCTCTCATTTTCACTGCACACTTTTTCGTGTGTTATTTCTCCTTGTTGAAAGGCTTTCCATCATAATTTAAACACAAGCCAGGGATCACGAGTCTTACACCAATTTTACACATGCCATTAAACGGGCGCCTTGAAACTACCTTGTTTTTATCTTCCCAGAATAGGTGAAGATTATCGGCGTAGGTCATTGACAGAAAACTTGTGCCAAATCCTGAAACAGTGATAATCTAGGTAACTAAATGAAACGTATGGTTAAAGGAAAGAAAACGTGATCTTTCCTCTCAGTAGTATATTTCGCATACGGATGGGTGAACAAAATTCCCCCGGGAAGCACACGACCGGTTTTGCGGTTATTGCCGTTCTTATCAAACGACGAATTACCATGTGATTCTCAAGTGGGCTTATCAACCATTCACGCTCCTAAGGATTCAAATGAGATTCTAATGAGAAACTAAGACAGGAGTACACTGGTATAGAGATGGGCGGATGGAAGAACACCGGGTATGCATACATGAAGGGCGGCAATAACCGCAAAACCCATCGTGTGATTCCGGGCCGATTTTGTCCATCCATCGGCATGTGAAATATACTGCTGAGAGGAAAAACCAATACATTCGGGCAATCTGTCCCCTTTCTGAAGGTCAACCTTGCCTGACCGACCAAAATCCTCCCATGAATCACCATGTAATTCTTAAATGGACTCGTCATTCATTCACGTTCCTAACGATTCAAATAAGATTCTAGGAAGAAGGCATGAACTGCTCGGACATGCAGGAGAGTTTGAAATCAATACAACCCAAAGCACCAAGGACTTGGTTGTGTAATTATGACCGTACACTTCAACTTAACTGAGCAGCGCGAGCGCGGATGCTCGAAAGTCAATAGGTCAGCTTACTAAGTTGTATTCCGCTATTCCTCGTAGGAAACTGGAGGTTTACTTTCCTCCGTCAACAGTAATAATTAGACTCTACTTAAAATATTCTATACAGGAGCAGCCCGTCTCAACTGAGTCCAATGTCTAGCCACAGGAATAGCAGAAAGCCAGGAAATAAATCCGTAAATGAGAACCTTAGATGATTTGGACGTAATCAAGAAGCTCACATTTCTAAACGGTTTAGCTGATGTAGATCGTGCAAACAACCTCTATCGGGTTAGAGAAGACAGATTATGGAAAAGTGATGCGGAACTGTCCCCAACAAGCTCTAGGTTAAAGGTCCGTGATAATTTCTTCTGTATTGTATTGTATTGTATTGTATAGACTTTTGCATGCAATAAATAATATCGCATTTCGATCAAAAAGACGTGAGGATAAAAGAAATAGAAAAAACTTTGCACTCATCACCTTGTAAAAATGTGAAAAAACACTCATCGAGGAATAATCAGAGCACAGAGCTTAGAAATTTGGCTAAAACAAGGTCACGGTTTGTCAAAATACGTGCTTAATTTGGGATAGTGGAGTTCCTATAGGTCTTGATTCTGGAGGGTATGGAACGAATAGCGGATCGTGTTGAAATCTGAGAGCGGCACTTTGAAAACTCATTGTGCAGAGGATGCATGGGATCTGAATGAATTTTGTGAGTAAATTCCTCACATGCTGATAAGTGCTGATCACATAGATTTAGGGACAATTCATTTAGTGATACGAAGGACACACGGCGGACGATTGTAAAGTCTTAAGTAAACCCGGAAAAATAACAGAATAACAGTAAAGAAGATTTGGAAATTACACACTGGTATACAACTCGGGAGATGGTGCTTTGTTTCACTTTGTAGTATCGAAGCTTCCTGAGTTGAAATGACTACCGTCAAAGACTTTACACAAATAGAAATTTGAGTTGTCCACTTCAGATTATTATGAATAGTAACTCCTAAGCGTTTCACACGCCTATTATTTCACCGTGGTAAGCGTTTTTGAGTTGATGGAAGACGTTTCGGATGGGTAGACCGATCGAGAGTGACAGAACAGACATTCGAAACATTTAGATGTGTTGAGAGTTAAATTAGGTTGAGCAGATAAATCATAAGCAGAAGAATGGTTATTGGAAAAACTTTTAACGTCATCGGTGCTCGAAACAGCTTGAGAGAGGGCAACATCATCAACATACTTAAATAGATGACAGGGGAAAGTAGCTGATAAGTCACTGATATAAGTAGAGAAGAGGAACGGTGAATGAGCAGCACCCTGAAGGACTCGTGAGTTGTTAACCAACGGTTTTGAAGTTTTACCATCCATTCGTGTGCATTGGGTTCGGTTAGTAAAGTAATCAGACAGCCGTGTTAATAAAGGCGTGGGACAAGCGAATGTTTTCAGTTTGTGAAGTAGAAGAGACCGTGGAACCGAATCGAATGCCGACGGATAGTCTAGAAAGACTCACAAATGTGAGTGACGGAGGCGACAGCGTCCAAAGTGGACCTGTTAGACTTACAGACAAACTGAATAGGACTAACAGGAGGATACACCGAAGAACGCTGGCGCTTGGGTGTATCACGCTTCGTCAGTTTAAGATCAGAAGATGTTAAGGCGATGGTGCAAAAGCTGTAGGCGTGTTAGATTTAGGGATGGGAATAATGGTAACGGGTCTCCAACAATCAGGGATAGAAGACGAGAATAATGATGAGTTAATCCAAGAAGTGAATGCATCGGTCACAGCACCATGCCTTAAAATGACTGAGGACAGACTGTCAGGACCAATCCCTGCGGTATCTTTAGTGTTGCGGAGAAAGTCGAGCACCTCTTGTAAATTGTAACTGTTATATCACCACCCTGTCCAGATATGACTGGGGTGTCAATGGAAGGATGGATGAAAGCATGATTGATGCTATCGACGTCCACAGAACATTTCACACGTTTCTTTTTCTTTCCACACAACAGTCGAATGCCTTGCTTCGTTAAACGGAACAACTAGCGGCTGAATGAATTAGTGCACAAAATGAGAAAGTTTCTGCAGAAGCGCTGGATTCCAACAGTAGCGAAATTTTCCCATTTCTCGACAATAAATTCCCGGCAAATTGCAGAATAGGACCTTTAGAACTGTCCACGGTTTTTCGGATTGCAATTATGTAACAGTGGGACGCTTGCATAATCGATGTTCCCTTGTCTGAACAGTGTGAAGTGTTCTCTGTTCCCCTCTCATTTTAGCTTATTTCTCGGCGAAAATCCGAAAAAACTGGAATTCACAGCTCACAATGGTGAACGCCCAATGATATCCATTCCATCGAAGAAATTCTGGACGCTTGGTTGATCCTTGGGGTTACTAATGTCCTGTGCGAACTGAACTGAGATGAACCGAAGTTACTGTTAATTGTTGTCTTATTTTTTTAAATGAGGTAAAACTATAGGAACAGTGATACAAATCAGAACTGGACCCGGAGTCATAGAGATTGGTTACAGAATAATTCAATCATCTGCCGTGATTCAAGGTGCTAGTTGCATTATCGCAAAGATGTTTCATCAGAACGGCAAACTAACCGATATGTTCTCACAATACGAACCAGAAGATGCACGTAGTGTAGCAAATGAATAGAACACTTATACAAATATTCACTGCATCACAATAATGAAGAGTGTCATCCTGTGACTTGTTTATGAATATTACAAACCCTGCCGATTATCTAGTCGAACTGAGCCTGCATACGAACTCCTGTACAAAATGCAAAGTGACGAGTGGTCATCCCATGGGCTGCAGCGGACACATGTGGAATTCTGAAATACCGGTGATGTGCAGTAAATCCATTGTTATATACTACAGATTTCTCCTTATTTCAAGTGCTAATGTCTACTTTCAAAATTTGATATATATATATATATATATATATATATATACGCAGTAAGCAGTATTTGGATGAGTGAACAAAACTTGCCCGGGAGCACACGACCGGTTTCGCGGTTATTGTCGCTAGTCAGATATGCGTAGCCGGTGTTCTCTTGTCCAAACATCCACATACTTGTACACTCCGAATTGATATGTCTAAATAGAATCGAATCTGTAGCATGAGGAGTGTGCATGGAAGCTGTTCGTCGAAGAGTCCACAAAAGAACCACAACTGTGATTCGTTGATAATTCTTTGTCAGTTGGGCTGAGTCAAAATTAGGAACGAGGGTAGAATGTCCCAGAATATATGCATAAGTATAGGAAAAACTAGGACTCATGCAAAGGAATATCTCCGCTTTTTTTCTGTGTTTGCCAAGGCTGTCGTGTTAGGATAGGAGACCAGTGAAATCCAGCATGAGAAATTTACAGGGAATTCCGTCCGGTTCAAATTCGATAATCAAATTTACAGCCAAAAGTACAGCACAGCAAAGGGGTCCTTACTTGGTCCATTACTAGCCGACATTTTCATGGCAAAGCTGGAATGTGGGCTACTCGAGTTGTCAATACGAGCGTTCTATTTATGCAATCGTTGTGTGGATGACATTTCCTGTATACTCAACCCTCGACGAGAACTAACCAACTGTTGAATAAGTTCACCTCATCTCAGGCAAATGTGAAATTCACAGCAGAAATGGAGTTGAACAATGAAATAGCATTCCTAGATGTACAACTGCGACGTCGAGAAGACGGATCAATTTGCCGATCAGTAAATAAGAAACCACGTGGAATGGACAATTCATCCAGTTTCACAGCGTTGTGCCTGTTACTGTGAAGGGGAACCGAATTAGATATCGCATAGCCAGAATGAAAAGAATTTGCACTGAAGATACTTTTGAGGTAGAACTTCAGACGGTAAGAATAGTATTTGGTACATTTTAGTAGTAGGAGATTGAATGTGTACATGGAATAATTCACCATGTGATATCATCGCCCAACTCACCATAAAGAAACCATGGAAACACTGTACAGCTGTTCCATCCTTGTTAGGTGGATATGCACTGCTGATGATTCCTAACAACGATGAAACAGCTGTACAGTGCTTCCATGGTTTCTTTATGGTGAGTTGGGCGATGATATCACATAGTGAATTATTTCATGAAGAATAGTATTTATTTAAAAGTGCTTCGCAATTAGATTAACTGATGAGATACTGTGGGCAGAAAAGGAAGTTGCCAGGAGGGTGGCGGTGGACAGAAAACTCACTCATCCAGATATTAATTGCTGCTCCTGCTTCTATATATACATACGTATATTCTGGGGCATTCTGCCCTCCTTCCCACGGTTCGCTCAGCCCAACTGACAAAGAATTATCAACGAATCACAGTTGTGATTCTTCTGTGGACTCTTCGACGAAAACAGTTCTTCCATGCTACACTGCTGTTTGCTTACAGTTATTTCGATTCTAGGTGAGCAAATAATCTAAACATTTTCGTGAGATGTACAAACGTAGGATGGATGTTTGATCAAGACTGAGCATTCGGTGTACGCATAGCCTGACGAGCGACATTATAAACCTGCGAACACCGGGTGTGTGCTCTCCGGTGCAATTTTGTTTTACGCTTAGTGCTCAGATACTACTTCCTGCTTTTATATATCCTATTTCTGTACGTTATCATTCTGGACATTCTGCCCTCGTTCCTCAAGGTTGTGTCTCGCCCATACTGTGACAAAGATCTATCAACGCCGCAATCACAGTATCGTTGATCTTTACCATCTGTCGGGACTCTTCTACCGAAGATGCTTCCATGTCGCACATCCTGTTGCTACGATTCGATTCTGGTGAGAAATATCAATCAATGTTCGAGTGTACCAAGTTGGATGTTTGGACTAAGAGAGCATTCGGGTTACGCTAACCTGACGAGCAACAATAAGCTGGCGAAACCGGTCGTGTGCCGTCCGGTGCAATTTGTTTACGCATGCAGACTACTACTTCCTGCTTATATAATATACATACGTATATTCTGGGCATTCTGCACCTCGTGTTCCTAAGGTTGGCTTCAGCCCAACTGGATCAAAGAATTATCCAAACGAATCCACAGTTTGATTCTTCTGTGGACTCTTTCGAGCGATAGAGCTTTCTCATTGCGCACTCCTGTTGCCTCACAGATTCGCATCCTGGTTGAGAAAATTCAAATCAACATTCGTGAGTGTACAAGTATATGGCATGTTTGGACAAGGAGAGCTGACTCGTCCCCGCACCTGACGAGCGGACCAATCAGACCGCGAAACCGGTCCGTGTGGCGTCCGGGCAAATTTTTTTTAACGCATCCAGATACTTACTTCCTGCTATATATAATACTATACACTATCTTATATATATATATATATGTTGTTACCGGAGTAATTTGAACAATCACAGAATTGAGAACGATTTACAAATGAATTGTTGCACATCTGGAAATAGTATATGCTATGTGAAGCTTTACGGCCACTGAAATGTCTGAAAGATGGAAAGTTAAGTTGATTTAGGCAACCGAGATTCTTAGAATAAACTTAGACAACTTTAAAATGTGCGAGATGATGAAGGCGAATATGTTTACGATGTGGATAACTTTATTCGTCCTGTTTCGTTTCGCATATTTCTGTGAATTTAGGTGAATATTTGAAGAACAATAGAAAAGCATGACGGACTGACGTTTCACATGGGTACTCCTACCTCACACGACGCAGTTCGATTACGATTAAACGACCCAGTGCAGTTCCGAACTGTTGTTAGCCAGAGAGTGGCCAGTGAGGCTAAATACCGTTTCGGCTGATGTTACCGGTTGTTCCAGAAAACTCCGAAATCGTGCCCGTCAATTTTGTCTTCGTGGAAACAGAACTTGTCCAGACGAACTATGCGATGGACAGCAACAAGTCTGAATATTTCAAAATGATAAATTCAAATTGTAATGTGTCCGTTGTCTTTCTTATTCATAGTGAGCCTGCCGTGGATGATTCCACTGGTTACGATTGGGGACGATACTGCCTCGGTCACGAGACGTTTTATATTCTGAATTTCGCTTTTAGATAACAGATCAGGTACTTCTTGTTCCGCAATAGACATCCATCTTAATAGTTCATTACCGAAATCTTTTATTTAAAAATATGCCAAGGTTGTTTCATGTAACAATTTCGTCTAATAAAAACAAACCAAAATCGAGAGGATGTTCAGATAGCCTAGTGATTAATATCTTCCATTCAAACCCGTGAATGTCAAGCTGAAATCCAGTTTATGTCTCGTTTGATGGACACTACATCCGAAGATTCCAAGTCACGTGGAAGAAACGGTGATACGATGTTTTCGTATTTCCCGTTTGTAAGTTTGGCATCTATAAAAAAAGTCAACTTTTCATCAAAATAAATCTTCGTCTTTCAAAAATAAACCATAATACAGGAACTAATTCACACACTGACAACCGAAAAATGAAAACAAATAGATGTTTCACACTGCGAAGTCGTTGGTTTGCACAAATAGTGGAGGTACAGTTGATCACAAATACGAGACTATTTTTCATTGTGAATGATATAATGTCAATAACACACGGTTGTTGGTAGATGATTGTAAAACTTGCTTTGCGAAAGACTACTCACGATAGTCGAAACGTTGGCGCATTACATCTACCAACAATGCTGTGTTATTAACATTATATCATTCACAATTAATTCGGTTGGTTTATAAGCGCATTGTTTGGTAAATGATGAATCACACGCGCGCGAAACGTAATCAGTTTTGGCCAGTGAATTATGAATCATGCGAAGTGTCAGTTCCATCCATCTCCTAGGAATCGATGACAAAGTTCGAGCCACGAAAACCGGGGTGGGATATCATCAAGTCAACGGTGGTTTTTATGCTAATTTGGGGGTGGGGTGAGATTAACGGGTTTTGCCCTACATTAGTAAAACTTGATGATTTCGGATAAGACACATCTCATGACTCTGATAGCAAACCAGAACGGATCGTGCACGTGATGAGGCAGTTCTGGTAATTTCTGTGTAATTTAATTATTAGTTTGTTCAACAGTACAACAGCTCTCTATTCGTCGATCTGATGAACATTTTCATAGTGTCATGATAGGCACAAAAGGCTTATTGCTTTTTATGACCGATACAAGGCTTCCAGACAAGTGAAGATTTATTTTGCTGTGACGTTCAGAACTTCCAAACTCTGAAGTTATGTAGCAATTTATTCGCACTCGCAACATTAACTGATAAAACTCCCCACTTGGTTATTCAGCCCATGAGAAATTGTCCGTGAACCAGTCACATATCAGACGTAAGGAGAACAAACAATGAACCAGATGAGTGATAAAACATGATGGAATCGCTCTAATACATAATAAGAATCAATGGGAGTCAAGGTCACCAAATGTGAAAACAAAGAACGGAGACAACCGTGTGTGTGTGCGTGTGCGTGTGCGTGTGTGTGTGTGTGTGCATCTGATAGTCCACTCTGATTATTGTTCGTCCACCCACAACATTTGCATACGTATCCCAAGCACGAACGCTTGTTTCCCATTTATTCAAGACCTTTGAGGAGTGATCAGCTATTTGTTTAAGAACTCACTAAAGTACACGTTCAAAAACGGTCCAACCGGTTCGTCTTCCATATCACTTGTAAAATTATTTTACAATTATCCCAAAATTATGTCAACGAGATTGGGTCATTAAGATTTTATTCGAACATGTGACCCTGGAACATTTGGGATGAAAAGTGCACTGGCCGCTTGTGCTTTATCTTGCAATCTGCTAACAGATACATCCCTGATTAGATCCTGTAAGAAGAAAAAAAGGTTTGCACAACTTAATGAACAAATTTTTGTTTTCTCGAATCCAAAATACAAATGAAAAGTGAGATTATTCAGTTTCTAGAAGACAATAGACGTGACCATTAGTCATGGTGCCAATGTTTTTACAATATGATATATGCATAAGAGTAGTGGAACAGGAATGACCAATGGGGAGGACGGAAATAGGAAATTTGATCCTGAGGCTTGGGGTAGCACAAAAGGTATTAGTGTGTCCACTGATCATGAACATAATAATCGATAACTGAACTTCAATTTTACGGAATCAAGTAACCGCATGACAAATAGCGATATTTTTCACAAACCTATGATTCGGCACAATGATTTGATACCCGATCCGTTAAATGTCATTGCAATCACAAATATGATGAACTTATTTGATATAATAAATCTATGACCAACTGTACATGAGTTTAACGTAATCACGGTTTTCGTCGCGTTGTTCGTCGTCTTCGCTGGTCTCAAATTAAAGTTTTGGCCAGCCACGGCTTAGAGTTATCATTTCATAATCTGCTTATGGCGTAAAAGACCAAAATTCGACCGACTTTCATATAGCTGTCACCTCAGCTATACTGACAAACATGAATTTACATTTAAGACAGCATTTGAACCGAAATCTGAAGTTTTCTGCGCAAGAAACTAGCTGATGTGGTAAGTTGTCCGTTGAGCAACTTCCTTCAAATATGTCCACGAGATTAAAATGTTGAAAAACGTTGTAACCCTGATTACGGGTCACGAAATGCCGAGGTAAGTTCTGGTGTGCACCAAATAGGACGAATGAGTGCGCAGTTATACGGGCGCAACGGAATTGAGTTCGCACCAAATGATTTTGGTCACAGTTCACGGTATTTCTCGACAAATCGGCCAATTGGCAATACTTCTATGGTTGGAATTACAACCGAGATGGTCTTATTGTTTCCACTGTAGATCAGACCGGACGAGAACGATTTGGCGTACAGTGCGCACCCAGTTCTGTTGTTACTAGGTAATCGAATCGGACGCGTTCGATAAGCAAGGGGAAAGTGGAAGGGAGTGCATAGAAGAGACGCAGGCTTTCGAGCGCGTGTGCTCGTGACAATGAACTTGCATCATCCGTCCATGCTACTAGCTAGTAGTATGTTGTTTAAGCAAGAAGTTTCGAATTTTTTGCCAGTGTCAGGCTTCAAAGCATGTAATCTTCCCGTAGGGAAGTCCGGATAGAATGAATGAATGAAAAGTTACGCCGAATTTATTTCAGTTTCAGTAGCATATACAAACGTGTCGTTCTCGTCTTTTTATCGCTATCAGCCATCGTTAGACAATGGTTTAACGAAATTGGGATATCCATTGACCGGTTTGTTTGAAAAATGACATCTAAAAGGTAACGAGACGTCATGGACAATCATACTAAGCCTCCAAACGACTAGTCTTTCACAATGGGACAAGCTTGCAATGAAACCAAATACTATTGTGCATTCCGTGAGACGATTAACCTCCATGGACCTTCCGAGTGAAGTAGTCGTCAAAAGAACTTTTACTCAAAGACAAGGAAGACTTTGGCTTAGATGTCCAACCCCATCGGTCAGCTGATGCAGACCTGGCAAAAGTAGTCGGTGATGCCCTAGTTTCTGTGTAGCTGGACATTATAAAGACAAGAGAAGTTTGTATTCAAAGAGGTACAAGGTATGAAGCAAAACGACCTGATATAGCGCTAATAACCCAAAATAAACGAGGAGATGACAATGTTAGTAGCGACGTCAGTGCACTTGAGAGTGCAGACCGTTCAGAGGTATCTGAGCCTAGCGGAAGTGAGGAAAAGCATTCAGGCCCGTCCAATAATCATTAGGGCTGAACACAGCAGGCAATGAAAAGTTGATGAAGCCAGACAAGATTGAGCGTTAATCACGCTATTTTCAAATTTATCCGAAATATCAACGACTGGGTTCTTACGCTGTTCCGTGTTCTCGATGGATCCCGTGGGAATGGATTTTCATCAAGGATCAGAAATGAATTTGAATTATTCAAAGTATGCAACCAATAAAAATTCTCTAATTTCTTTCATCATCAGAAGTGAGATGAGTGATTCAACCGCCAGTGTGAAATAATCAATAATCACGGAATAGTAACAACAGTTCATATGGCTTCTGGCAAGCAAAGTTGATTGGTTTTAGAACCAACAGGATGTTGTTATTGTATACTTAACGTCGAATAAGTCCGCTGGTCAGCATGGCGCTGTGTGATATGATCTGGATTGTTAGGAGAGCCAATGAGTAGTGTCATTGCATTAGATTAAGATAGATGGGAAGCGGCTGTTCAATGTGGAAGTCGGATTGGTTTTCTCTGGTAGCCAAACACTCAAAATCACGGCATTTCAATTTGATGGTCAGCAGTTCAGATCCTCCAAACGCTGGCTAACTTGCCCATTTGACAGCTCTCAAATAATCTCACCTCTACTCTTCCTGAGAGTTGGTTCCATTATAGTTTCATTAAAAAGGACGTAAAAAGCTGTAGACACAAAATGAATAACGAGAAACTGGAACAGTTGTCCTTCAACAAGGAATTAGGCTAACCCCAAACGAAACGCATAGCCCAAGCGGCAGAAATATAATGAAATCGGGTCATGCTCATAGGCAGTCGTTGCGATCAGGTAGGGATCAGCACATCGGTGTATAAAAAAAAAAATAATCCAGTAAACCGAAAATTGACGTTTACGAAAATGACATCAGCGTGGTGGTGGAAATCGCGACTTGAGAACCTCGAGTTGATGACGTTATAGTATTAATGTTTGACATGTTACACGAACACTTCTTTCCTCTCCCCGGTTGGCAATAACGGACGGATATCGACTGCCAGTATGCATTGAATTAACAATGAGAAGCTCACAGCGTTTGGGAAACACATTGGAGCTTTCTTTGTGAATCTTGCATGCCTACACGAAATAACAGGATTGTCGATTGTTGAAATCTGTTCGGGCCAATGTCATTTTCGGCTCGCCTGAACTTCACAATCGTCAAATTTCACTCGGGCCGAGTTTTCTACGCCGGGTGCGGTAGTGCTGGACCGGACCGTATCGTGTGATCTGCACGTGGGACTCAATACATACGAGACACAAATTAAAAACCCACGTGTGTAAACTAGTCAGGAGACGAGAAAGATGAGCACTACAAACTGATCAAAGAAACATGGCTTCTAGGAGTCAGAAAAGGCACACATTTCACGACTGTGACGAGTTTTGTGAATCTTCGGAGTAAAATTGCACGGAAAGCTAAAATATCGCAGTTATGAAACGTATGGGAGTGGATGTTGAACGAACTAGTGTTTCATACTGAAAAGGTCCAGAAAACTTCTCAATGTCTTCTGTTCCTGTATTTGTAAAATTTTATTGTTTCAAAGCATTATGCATTTGATCACAATACCCATTAGACAGTATCATGATATTTTTAACGACGTTACACACACAGCCAGGGTTGATCAGCAAGCAAGTTGCTCAGCTTGAAACCGGGCCGTGGACATTTTAAGCAAATTTCGCGAAACTGAGAATCCATTTCCAGAAGAGGAACTCACTTGAGGTATTTCGTGTTTTGTAATTTTACAATGTTAAGAAAGAATCTACTCGAATCTCGTGTGAACAGTATGCCTCAACGATAATAACTATTGCTGAATTCGTATGACAGGCACACCACATACCGGAATGTGTTTCGTAATTTGGGAACTGATCACCCCGATTGGAGAAATCCCGGTCTCAAATTGTGGTCCAGTGCAAAAAAACGGAAAGGACTGTAAACACGTTTCATTCACTGCTATAATATTTTTAATGATTTCAATTCATGCATGAAGTTATACAGGTATAAAAATGAGACTTCATATTCGCAATTATATCGATTATTGCTTTATTTCTGGATCTGCCAAAAGAAAAACATTTTGTTACGGGATGTCGTGTAAAGATACATCCAACAATTCGATCCTGTGTTTTGATGTTGCGCTCACTTTATTCGTTAGAAGATTACTTCACACGAATAAAATTGTCCAACAGTGTTAAAGAACCTGTGAATGAAAAATGTCACCATATTATCATCGCATCTATTGTAAAAACATTTTGATGAAGACTGCTCCCGTATGAGACTGATCGTTAATCAGCTGATCTCCCTAACCGTATCCGGTTCAATTGGTACATCGTTCGATATAGAACAATTCTTTTTTTTTCTTATCGATTATCGATCGTTCGAATCAATAAGCCAAAAGTTCAGCCGGTAGGAAATCAGCTCATAACTGACAATCGTCAGACTGATTACTTTCTCATCTATCCCCCGATCGTGGCCCGACCAGTTGCTTCTTTATTCCCCAGTTTGACTAAAGGTAAATCGATGTGAACATTCTGCGAACTAAGTGAGTCATGAATAACTTGATACCGGTTTATTTATCGTCATGTTCTGTATAGTACGATTTATGTTGTTTTCTTCGTAAATTAGTGTCAGAAAGAGCAAACATCAAAAATTGTAGCTGTCGCGATAAGTCGATGATTGTATTTCTGATTAGCTCTCGTATAATTTATATAAATTAGTAGTATCAGAGCAAATTCGCTCTCGAAACTAATCACCATGCACTATGCACTATGAAATCTCAGGTAAGGACCACGACAGAGCTGTCTGCAGCTTCTACCCACCATGTGCCCACCGAAGTTCGACTCCTACCGGGATGGTTGTGAATCAAAAACTCATCGACCGGCAAACTATTTCAAGATGACTACCAGTTGCTTACGAAATTTAACCATCATATGCTATTAGAAATCCATCGATTAGGAGGTGCCTTCACGATCAAAGAACGTTACGCATCGGGTTTAATTAACATTGCACTACTGATGATTCTCAATTAGGACAAAGTATTTGCACAATGCTTACAAGCTCCTAGTACTAAGTTGACCATTCACATTCCATGGCTCATAATTTCACGTCGATCAGCTTAATTCCGGAATAGATGAACGGATATCTAGCAAAAATCGTAGACTACCGTGGAAGTTCAGTCCAGTCCACGAATACAAACAATAAATCAACTTAATGGTTAAATTTTACCTAATATTTCATCTTACAGCCAGGCTTGAAACGAAAATACTGAAGCTATTGGCACACGAGAGACAAAAACGAAGAAAAATGGTTAAATTCTTTGAAAATTCAGAATGAGCACTGAGAAAAACAAGTTGGCGAACAAGCTCGTTTTCAGTGATTCGTAATCATCAACATCAACAGATATTTGGAAAAATTCACTATAGGAAGGATTGGATTAGTCAGATACAAATATGGGTGGGGAAGGGATTTGTGGTGTTACATGCAAAACCTGAATACACAAGAATGTGTTGTGTTAATTGTTTTGTTGTCTAGGATTTTCATTGGAACGGAGGGTGGGCCAGGGAGTTGAAGCGCAACCACAAATTGTTTTTGAGAACACAGTGGAGTATTGTGAAGACGGATTGCGACAGCTTCCGCGGTGCTCAAGAGGTGACACTGCCAACCTAGATTGTTGACCCCTGACCTTATACAGGGTCCGGAAAGCTTGCCTCACATTCACAATGGGGTTAGTCTGTGCTAGGTGTGAAACGACTGCGCTTTTAAGTGACTTAATTATTCCAGTGACCAACCATGCATGGTGGTGTTCACGAGTGCGTTCAGACGAGCGCCTGGTCGTGCGGCCAATGTACATTATGCCACAGGAACATGCGAATGGATAGATACAAGACGAGGTTGCAGAATCAAGAATTTTGTCTTTCAACCGTAATGACACTACGGGACAAGATTTGATCAAGTTTCGAAGCCTGGTTGGGTTAAATGTCTTATTGAAAGCGCCAGTCAGTCTTCGTGCTATCTCTGCTAACGTGTCACACTTGAATGGCACAGATATGTATACTGGCTTTCTATCCACCGTCGTCCTCCGAGGAACTTCCTTTTCTGTCTACAATATCTTATCGATTAATCTACTTGGGAAGCCATTTTCAACGAATACTCTTTTCACCCTCTGAAATTCTACCTCAATAGTATCTTCTGTGCACATTCTTTTCGTACTGGCTACGAAACATCTAATTAGGTTCCCCTTCACAGTAACAGGCACAAAGCTGTGAAACTGAATGTATTATCCATTCCACGTGGTTTCTTATTTACTGATCGGCAAATTGATCCGTCTTCCCGACGTCGCAGTTGTACATCTAGGAATGCTATTTCATTGTTCAACTCCATTTCTGTTGTGAATTTCACATTTGCCTGAGCCGAGGTGAACTTATTCAACAGTTGGTTAGTTCTCGTCGAGGGGTTGAGTATACAGAAAATGTCATCCACACAACGTTTGTATAAGTAGAACGCTCATATTGACAACTCGAGTGGCCCACATTCCAGTTTTGTCACGAAAATGTCGGTTAGTAATGGACCGAATGGGTACCCCATTACTAGGCAGCCCATTTGACGATAAATTTGATTATCGAATTTAAACTGGACGTTGTAGGTACAAAAGAACAGTAGTTGTTTCAAGTCGACTATCAGAAGACCTGTCGCTAAGCCGCTGTTCTCGATGTAGTCACACAGGTATTCGATTGTTTTTGTTATTGGACTGTTGGTAAGAAGGGCGGTGACGTCTAAAGAAAGCTTTCTTCTTTCCTTCATATTTAGTTCTGTCACGGAGTCGATAAGCTCAAATGTATCTTTGAGGCTGTCTTGCTACCTTCTGTCTAACAGGTTCCAGCAATTTAGTAAGCCATTTCGCCGCAGTGTGATACGACGATTTACGCATGTCGAGACTAGGTCTGAAAGGAACTCCATTTTTAAGTATTCTGGGTAGGCCATACAATCTCGGAATAGTGGTTCCCGTGGGCCGAATCTGTTCGTATGTGGTCGAATCTATGAAATCCTTTTGTCTCAGCCGTCTCAAGATGCTGGAGGAAGATTTTTCAATTTGATGCATTCTATCGCTCTCATTTGTCATTTTTGCGAATTTAGATTTGTCATTCAGAATGGCTTCCATTTTCATTACATAGTCAGACCTGTTCAGGAGAACTATGCCTGCACCCTTATCTGGTCTTGATAACATGATGTCGGCATTTTTTCTGCAGTTCTCTTAACCGTCTCTTATTTTCTGGTTTTAATAACCCACTCGTTGTATGTCTAGCGCCATGATATTGAAGGCAAGTGTTCACCCAAGTTGATTTATTTGCTTGCATTTCCATTTGTGATGACGGGGATAAACTCGACAATTGAGAGAAAAGATTCTCGAATGCAACTTCTAAGTCCATTTGTGCACTCTGGCTGTTTGGGCAACAAAATTTGGGCCCCAGGGATAAAACTTCTAACAACGTCTTGTCTAACTTGAAGTTTGACAAATTGTGAACAAATCGATCAGGGTTCTGTGGAAACTCACTCGATAGTTTTGGTCCTTCCAGTCGTTTTATCAACACTTGGAGCTTCTGGTTCACCGGTTTTTGTACAATGGATTGAACGTACTCTCCAAAAGATGGTTTTCTTCCTCAACTAATTGGTCGACCACATGAATTGATGTCACAAATCTTCGTTCTAATTCCGTGGTATGATTGCACATGGCATCACGTTTGGTAAGAGCTTGTCTTTGAAGGAACGTTTTACTAATATGCATCCAGTTTCTTCTCAACGGAGCAAGATATTGCTATGGAAAATTAGATTTAGTTATACAATCATCCAAGGACTGAATATGAGCTCTAGCCAGCGCCAGTTTCGTGCGGTACTTAATATACTTATTAGGTTCTTTCAGTACAGCTGGGTTCTTGGACTGTTTCAATTCCCTGAAAATTCCCACTGAGCACATTGAGAAAACACAATTTGCAAACCCTAGATAACAAAACAATTAACACAACACGTTCTTGTCTATTCCAGTTATGCATCTAAAAGCACAAATCCTCTCCCCATCCATATTTTTATCTGACCAATCCAATTCTTCCTAAAGTGAATTTTTCCAACTATATGGGTGTAATGGCATGAGTACGGATCACTGAAAATGAGATTGTTCGCTAAATTGTGTTTTCATGAAATAATTCACCATGTGATATCATCGCTCAACTCACCATAAAGAAACCATGGAAGCACTGTACAGCTGTGTTTTATAAATGGTTAAAAAAAGAAGCGATAAAAATTTTCACCTGATTTCACGCTCGTACGGCCCGTAGCCAATGTGCTGTGTTGCAGTCGGGTTCACCAATTTGTAGTGGATAAATGAACCACGGGACATGTATCTGCGCGCGACAACAAGTTAAAACTGAATGCCTGTACAACCGGTGAGTTGCGCCTAGGCTGCTCAGCCAAGTCACGTGATTCCATCCCATGGCTGTCCGGGATAGGTTGCGATTAAAAGTTCAAGTATCCGAAACTCGTAGACCTCTTTGTGTTTGATGCCTTAGACTCCCACCTGGCGAAGTAAAATAATTTACCCTTTGGCATATCTTGTCAGGCCGCGCCAGTCGATTGACCCTACCTGCTCTCCGAGTGCTGTCAACTAATGTGCGAATTGGGATAGTCAGTCTGTAAACACTAGTAGGATGTTTCCCCATTATCTTAGATTGTCCACTTATTACAGATAGTGTTAGCAACCCGCAGAGTGGCTTCATACAGGTTACACGTTTTATCGGATTATTCAGCTAGGTGACGTGAGTCCGTGAAATGAGACAATGAAACCCAACAAGTACGTGTTATACTCACAGTGAGAACAAAAACTGTACGAGAGTGTACAGAAGAAACTGCTTGTCATATTGCGAATATCAGTAAGGAGTTGATCGGATCATAATAAATGAGGTCTGGAATTTTAAGTTTAATTCATGCCCTCAAGCGATTCGTCACACAGCACCAGAACCCATCTGTTTAGTAAAAAAGTTATCGAAGCACTACAGTACATCCGGTTTGTTCTTCCTAGGAATCATTAGTAGGGCATAGTCATTGCGCTTGAAATGGGACACGAACTCGTGACGAACAAGTGTAAGTAAAATGTCATATTGTTGAACTAACCGGGCGAATTCTCCGCGGCTCATTAAACTTCAGCATTGCATGATCAAGTTCTCCTATCGGTCACGAGAATTTGTAAACCAAGGAATTCTGTGCACCAAATGACCAAACTCCGACTGACCGACAAGTTCTCTCTCGGTTGCAAAGCTGATCCAAGCATCTGTATGGGGCTCTCGAGTTCCATATTTTAGGTGATAGAAGGCTTACCGTCAAAATACTAGTGACTCAGATTAGCCCCGAGTTTCGCTGTCATCGGTGCACATCAAAGACTCGCACCCACCAACGACCCCCTGCCTTACAGTTCGGACGTTCTGGCCGGAACACCGGTGAGGTGGCATAGGAGTTAAAGGGATTTTGACCATACGGAGACATTCTCCTTTCGACGCTGTCGGGCACTTCTGCTGTCATGCAGGATCAAATGGGAACTTACTTCTAACCACACTTCTAGTCACGGCTTAGCCGGACCTGATGGTCCTGGGGAAGTACACACGCATTCCACTTAGAAGGCTCGGGTTCAAACCCTTGGCACATTGGGTGTATGTTCACCAATGACCACCTCCAGCGCTAAAGAAGCCTGTGTCTGATGCTTCCCCAATGTACGGCTGACCAGATGACCCTATATTTGTTCGTGAAAGGTGAAGTCTGAAGGGCAGTCATTCAAGCAGAGTAACACCGGTCGCACACGCTACTGGCAAGGTATTTGCATATACAAATATATACGGAGATCAAGTTGCTTGTACGGTATATCAATCGATTCAGGCATGGAATAGTGGGTGGATCATTTTTAACTTTACAAACTGAAACACTGATAAGGACAACTATTTAGTCATACAGCATTGTGCAAGTACCGTTAGGCACGATTTTCTTAAAATTCAATTTATTGATTTTGTTTTTCACGGATAGTAAGTTGTAGGTAGGAAGACGTATTGATGGCAATTCATTCTCAGCCTGTCACGTATCCGGAAGGTGCGCGTTCAGTCGGTTTGTTATTCGGTTAGTTAGTCGGACAACCGATTGGTCCACACAGAGGGGAGGGAAGATATATGGTGGGTGTGACATTCGGTGACCTATCGCGAATGCCGTCGCCAATCTTTGACCGGGGTACTTCTAGGGCATGCTTCTGTTGGACACATAACTGGAGCCTGACAGTTTCAACGGTCTCTAACGTACGAGATCTTGTCGCTTTCGATTCGTGACGCGGTATCCTAGAGACAGCACTAAAAGCGTAATCCAGTCCTATCGGATGTCCTGATTAGAGCAAGTGTGCCTTAACTGTGCTGGAAACAAAACTAATCCGTGTTTAGACAAGCTCCTCCCTACTCGGTCCACGTATGTAGCACCACAGGTACACTTAAACTCTCGGGCTAACAATGAGGAGGTAATCAAAAGCAATTTACCCTTCATCCCACACCTAATTACATGTGCAGTTGAGATCTGGCATCTGATTTTAGCTGCTTTGAACGTGGTATGATTGCAGCACAATATTTTACAGACCGTCCCCGCTGAGGCATCACCTGTAAAGGGAAAACTAAGCAACAGTTTTCTTGAACTGCATTGTTACATGCCAGATAAATATGATTGTAACCGCATGAGAAGGAATCGTCGAAAAAACGATTCACCAACACTACGTGTTTTGATCTGAATCTTGGATATATAAGATACTTTGCGAAATGGTACAGTTTTTGGTACTTTGACAGTCCATGTAAGAAGGAACAGTGGAAGATAGGCATCAGAATATCTAGCGCAAGAAACTTGCTAAGAACAACCAACTATTGTTCGATGAAAAGAGTGAGCAGGCAACGGCCACATTAACAAGAAATGCCCAGATAAATCCCAAAGAGTCAAATTCGTAACTGCAACGGTGATACACGCACAGGGGAGCCCCCGACTCCTGAGTGCACGTCAGGGAATGTTCATTGATTGGGCAAATGACCTTCCTTGGATCTCGACCCAAATAAGAAAGAGCAGGAGATGAGGAAAGCCTTATGAGACATGTAATGCTCGTTCAAGTATGATGGAAATCTGATTTTGTAAGATACTTTGAGGAGCTAAAACAAAGAAGTGCCACAAGCAGAACAGTACGAAGTAAAACCTCGAAGAACATAGGGGATTCATAGAGAACGACTGGATTAATAACTCTTAACATAGATATTTTGTCTATTCAGGAAACTTGGTTTGCACGAAACAAGAACTGGAAGCGATCCGAGTATGGACAACTTCACTAAAATAGAACTTCGTGTCCCAGTTGAAAGAGGTCAGAGAGCTTGTGTACTTCATCGCCGGAGGTAAAGTGATTGTCATGGGATAGAAATTGTCAGTACAAATGAGTAAACGACGTTCTTGTCACTGTCAGCTGTAGGAAATTATACGTTATGATGTACTATTTATCACAATGCTTCTATACATGAAGAAATTCTTGTCGCATCGTGCTCCGTTTTCTGTGACCAATTTCTACAATCTGTGAGAGAGTTATTTTTCATTCACTCATCATCATCATCATCGTTCAGCATTAAGCAGCAAGAACAGCCCCAATGACAGCTGCCTTTTCCACAGATTCGAATAATTCTATCAAAAAGTGAATATGCAGACGGAACAGGGAGTGGACATACACAGGTGGGAAAAGATAAGATGCTGTTGTAGCCAACACACGGAATACAGTCTAACTGTACAAACGCACGTGTTTTCAATCATTCTGATTCGACAGAAAACACGATCGCCAAGGTTTACTGCCATGTCGTCTAGCGTCTCCAGTCAGCTAGTTGACAGGTTTTTCGGACCTCAACCACGAAGGCGTGAGACACCTACTTTGCCTAAATTGGCCGTGCGTTTTCTCATTCCACATTGCCACGTCATCTGCTGACCTTCAACAAGTGGCTTCTTCCAATACGTGGGAAGAAAGCAATAAAAAACACCGCTCGACATATGCAACACGTGACCCAACCAGCGTAGTCTACTAAGTTTCATACGCTGAAACAAGCTGTTCTCAGAATTGCCACCTAGTACTAGACTCCTCACCTCCACATTACTCACCCGGTCACTCCATCCAGTTCTAGCCATACTACGTAGACATCGGTGGTCGAAAACCTTTAACCGACGAACATTTCCCGCACGCATACTTCATGTCTCGCAACCGTACAACCGAACTCAGCGCATTGCGGCACAGTACACACGACCTTTTAAATTAATTAAAGTGTTAGGCCGACGCCACAAGTGCTTCAGTCCAGCGTAAGCTTCCCGAGCCCTTGATATATTTGTGTTTACCTCCACTCCCGAACTACGATCGTTTGACACGTAGCTACCAACCTAAGTGAAACGGTCCACGATCTTTACTTCCTCTCCGTCGGGACTACCGTCGCCCAGTCCTGCAAGGTATCTTTACATTTTGAAGGTGCACATTACATGCCGAACAGAGCTGCGCATCCCGAGAGTCGGTCAAGTGAATTTTGTGCATGGTCCGCGGATTCGAACAATCACACGACGTCATCCGTGTAATCTAAACCACACAGCTTCCCTCCATCTCTTATTTTGATTTCAACATCCTGGAGACCTCCTATAGCATCTTCCATCAATTGCGTCATGAGGAAGTTGAATAAGAATGGAGAGATGGGGCGCCCTTGCCGAAAGCCTTTAGTCGTGTTGAATGGTCAGTGTGATTAAGGCTACTCTTTGAGTTAGAACGCCATGTCGCTGTGCGACGCAAACTGTGTCGGAAATGTGTGCTAGAGAGGACTAAAGGAATGTCTGCACAAAAATGGGCAAGCTTATGATCGTAACCGTTATCTACTCGGTGAGTAGACAAGGCGCACAGCCAAACTAAGCAGGCCTCCGATGCACTCAGTTTTCTAACTTGTGCATCAGAATCACCTGCCACCAACTACAGTGTCACAGTTTTTGCTCTTCCGAATAAGAGTGACGAACTCGCCATGAAACTCATAATTTTGCTTGCCAGTGATGAAGTCTGTTGAGGCGTATGCCTAGATGAAAAATAAACTGCGACTAACACAACTATCATTCCGGAAGCCTACTGATCCCTGCAGTTTCACGGTGCACAAGCGACTGTTAACCGAGCTCCAGTATAAAAGGGCCACTTCAGGCTTCTCATTTAAGACTATTCCTACACCGCGTTGACCCACACAGAGCCAGAGCTGCTTGGTCTCCTTAGGTGTGTAGGAAATACTCTGAAATCGATCAAAATCGAGTCTACTGTAGGAACTCAACATGCCTGTTGACCAACCTGCATTAAAGTGCACACATTGAAGGAACCGAGATTCAGAGGTTGACGATGCTTGAAGGAATGGGAGCCGGCTGACTGGTAACCACCTGCTACACTATTTGACACTGAACCTTTGCGAGTATCGGGCGTGTTATCAGTGGGGACACTATGAGAAAGCAGAGATTGGGTTGGAGACAGAAGAGACAGGTTGAATAAAAGAGAGGGAACTCTGAGCAGTGGCATACTTATCACTACTCACCCCGCTCGATGCAATGGGCAGCGCGGTCCTGATTATCCTGCGCGATGACCGATGCAGTATGGAATTAGTTGTTGACGTTTAACTCATGTGAAACGTTGGGGGAATTTTTCATTGGTTCCATTGTTCCCACATAAATAACTACTCATGTAAATTGTGTTCATAATGATCAGCTAAATCGGAGATTCGGCACTACTAAGCTATTGGAAAACGTATCAGATATCCGTCGTGGTTAATTGCAACCACATCCCGATTCGAAAGAAATGGTCTCTCGTTGGAAGCAATCCGCAAGCAAAAGGTCAGTTGTTTCTGGTTTTCAATTCAGCGCTGTCGTAATTTGAATCACCACGATCAACCATGTGAATAATCGGTTGGAAGGAATAAAATTCATGGTATACAAAGTATGAGGACGAGACTTTTGCAGGCTTTATTTGTACACACAGTGCCCATTCCAGCATTCACCGCGAAAGACTACTCGAATGTATTTAACACTGAGTCATGCATTTGAGTTGAATCTTAGAGGCAATTTAGGTTCTACTTAGTTTGGATGAGTGATCATGACTAGAAAAGAGTTCAGCTTGTCTCGAAGAGAAGATGTCTCATTGACTAGGGACTAACGAGCCTCCTTTTGAACCAAATGGTACTAGTGTTTGAAGGTATCACGAGGAGTCGGATGTTTAATTCGATCGTTCTCTGTCAAATGTCGACACCATAATCCGAAGTGGAATCAGTGATTATGGGCTTGCCGGCTAAAGGACGAGACCTTGACAATCCAGCAGTAAGAGAATCTAACTGGTAAGCGAAAAGTACTGATCTCATTCTCTTCCGTGGTATCCACTCGGTGATGTGAAATTGAAACTTGTTTTGTTTTACCTCGATGAAGTGCATTCAAGACAATGCTATTCGATGGAATTCACGAGCGACTCATTCTGGAAAATAAAATAAGCCGAGGCCAACTAACCAGAACCCCAGTAAATGTCGTGACCAGCATCAATACTAGCACAATCATATCCACAATGGGTGCCTACAACTTGTCGTCTACACGTCCAAATGGAATTGACAGATTGATTAGTCTGAAATCGATAAGCTCTAAGACAAACGCTTCCACTTATCCGATAAAGATGGAATTTGTGAAGATCACAAATAACAGTAACATTAACGACTAATAAGTATCGTCTTCCGTTAACTGATGCGTGATGAAAACGAGATCTAAACTGGAAAAGTTTATTCAACCGTGAGATCATAAGAAAGGTATTCAGAGAAAGCGAACATGGGATTGGGCAGATGCATTCTCAAGGATTAAAGTATAAAAAAGGCTGCAGGGTCTAACTGGGCTGTCCTCATTTTCGTTGTTATATGCCTTGTGTGGTACCTCCTGGGCCCTGGCCTTAGATCAAAATGAAGGTGTTCTCATGTCAAATAATAATTTCAGTGGTCATGTACTCCTGGTTTCCATATTAACAAGTTGCACGTGTGTGTGTGTATGTGTGCATGTGTGTAGTCTAACATGCCGATCGGCTGAGTGGTCACCAGCCTTTTTATACTTCGTTGGACAACCCACTGAAACCTGTTGCCAGTAGTCCAAATGTTCAATTACCTACGTTCCATATGTCCTCCTTCTCACCCCAACTACTCTCAAGAGATTGTTTCCAAACCAAAAATCAGGTGCCACCAGCGGGGTTGTCCGAACGGTGTTCTCGATATGGAACAAAGTGCTTGGACGAATCAATCCATCAGCAAAATGGATAGATTAGATAGAACTTGGAAAAATATGTGATCGTGTAACAGTTAAAAGAACGTAAGTGTTGCAACATTGCATGGATCTTGTCCCGGAACTGTCCGTTACATCTCTGCATATAGTAGAATGATAAAATTTTCCAGTATCCGCGTGACAAATTAGAAATGCCTGGTTTGACTAGGTAAACACAGATACGGTTGGTTTAACGACTAGCGATAGTCGACCGGTAGTTATCAGCTCAAGGATCGTGACTGGGCTGGATTGAAAGCCGAGAACCATAAGTATGTGCGATATAATAGACAGCAACTCTGTCGCACCAAATCACGAAATGATGATTGGACTTTTTCAACCTTAGTTTACTTGATAGTTTACAGTAGAAGAATATTTGGTGTGATTGGTTTTCAAATGATTCGTCATGCATTGTCTTCATCCAGCTTGCCACTGGAAATCGAGCAAGAACAGTGCGACTGTTTCATCCTTGTCAGTTATCGTCACCGCTGCATATCCACAGCGTCGGAATTGGGGCACGAAGCCGGGACGAATGAACCATTTTGAAGTTCACATCCGGTCCCCTACTACCGCCATCTAACAAGTAGTGAAACTCTGAACATTTCAGTTTTCATGACTTTGCTTTCAGCAGAGAAGTTCTTTTTCACCTAGGAGTCGTTGATCTGGTGAGCATAAAGGCCTGTGGCCTACAAAATCCAGTCACGGATACGACAGCTACATCATGTAGTGGTAATTTCCGATGAACCTTTTACAATCATTATCTTGGCTAGCGTAATGACTAAGGCGTTCGACCCAAAATTGTTCATCCGGAGTTCACGTCCTAGTTCCGGCGCGATGAATATGCACTGCTGATGGTTCCTACCAGGCTGAGTGAAACAGTTGTAAAGTGCTTCCACGGTTTACCATGGCAAGTTAGATGTTAAAACTCCGTGATCATTTATTTGAAAGTTACTTGGTTTGTCGTTCAACCATGCATTATCCATAGACATAACTGAATATGCTTCATGTAAAAAAGCAAACAAACTCTCCCAACAATTCAATATCTAGATTTCACAAACCGTCTTGACCACGACCACAGTTTGACAACTTTTGTCCTTAATGATTTCGACTATGACCAAGTGATTGAAATGACTAAAGCGGACAGACCAACAAGCTCATTTGTACTAACCCAAAACTGTGGCCAATCCCGGTACACACCCAATTCGACTCTGACTGCTGAAAGCGTGAGACACAGTTGGTTCCTCCTCAAAGTTCCTTCTTGTCGAACTTCAGTGTGAATCTGTCTAAGAGGACGTGAACCGGTTCCACACGTACGGAAGAGGAATGGTTCGCCGAAGCACTTCACTTTCGTTACCTCAACAGACACAACGCACATTTAGTTAACGGGCACTGCATGAATACTATTCGAAAATCGGCATCGCTAAACTTGAAAAATCTGTTCACAATATCACCTTCAGCCAGACGTCCAACACGTGTTTTGTGAACCCTAGCCAAAACAATTGGTGCTCTCCGAATAAGGGATTCGACTTTTGACCAAAAAATTACACATTTCGGTTCGATTGTTCAAAACTTTGTTGGTTGTTTTAGACCGTCTTTGATGATTGGTCTTCTCGCATGGTCTTATTGTTCGGCCCGTGAATCGATACGTGTCCATCACGAATGGAAGTTATGAGATCGACGCCCCTCTTTTCTGTTATATTGAAGAAATGGGATGGGAATGCCACAAACATCTCGAAGGTGTACGTAGCCCCGTTTTGCATGCAGACTGCCGGTTCGTTTTTTCCAATTCTTTTCTACCTTTCCTGGTCCTGTTGCTGGCTGATGATCTGTACATCATCGTGGGCGAGTTTAATCAAGTCTCGACACTTTCTCCTGCTGTGTTCAATTTGGCTGATCTATCAGTTTCCTCAACTAGAGGAAACTTTACCCTAGACAGAATTATCTTCGATCATCTCCCTCTTAAACTATGTGCTCCAATTTCAACTAGTGATCATTGTCTGTCACTTTTAAAATCCGAAGTTTGTTGTCGGACAGCTTTTCAATCTTGCAAAGAGTCTAACCAAATCAAAATACCAATAAGTTATTTTTCTGAAGGGGGTAAACATTCTTCTTCAAAGATTTCTTTTTTTCATGCAACCTGGCTGTTTTAGTTTGGATCCCTGAATAGTAAGGTCAACCGTTTTGCCGACACATTCAATCTAATTTCTGATATTTGTTGTCTCTTAGAAATACTTTTTCTCTGTCACGGTCTTATTGCTTCATCCATACTGAAGGCCTTCAGAAAACGGAAGTAACACTTTTATAAATTAAGGGACTAACAGACAGTCAGATTCCTTTCACTATTAATATCAAAAGAAGTAAAACGCATCGACTCGTCGTATGCAAACCAACTCCGGACCAGCCGCAATAGCAGACACCTCTGGCAAGGAACTCAGCTTTTGTGTGAACAGAAAACAAAACCAATGAGCTGCACTGCAGGTGCAGAATGTGTCACCCTGCACTGTCATGGTTCCTAGATGAAGAAGTATTCGAACACCTTCACTCGACCAAAATAATCACAGGTATACATCCTGATGGCATTTTATCACTTTTAAAGTACGGTGGGGCTTCACTCACTAATGCATTTACCTCTCTTTGTAATACCTCCTTGTGGAAACATCCCGTTCTTGATTGGTGGAGACCACTGTCTACTGTGGCCAGCCCCAAATCTATAAATTCAAGCATTCCAGTCAAATGGCTTTGTCCCGTCGCTCGTACATCATGCGGTCTTAAACTAACAAGATGCGCCGTCCTGAGTCGTACAACTTCTTCTGTTAACGTGTCCGATGACCCCATTCGGTTTGCGTGCAAACTACACGGGTCCAGTTTGGATGCAGTGGCCTCCTTGGTTCATCGTGTCATCGAATGCGTGAATGCATCCGCGTAATTTGTCCCGTACGCTTCCTTACATTTTTCCCTCATGCATTCGACTCTGTCCCAAGGTCTTTGCTTTTTCCCTAACCCAGAGCAGTTCGACTGAAATACGGACACCTATGCACACAAAATTCCTAACAATACAACACAATACGATATAGTGTTTACACGTACCAAATATGCTGGTTCGTGTATGCATTACTCAATAATTGCTATTTTGTCTCAATAGACCCTGTACTCCGAGGCCGTTTACAGTAGAACAAGTGAATCTTATTGTTCGGTTTTTACAACCGCCAGCTTCCACTTCAGGGGGAAATGAAAATAAATAGCGAAACCTTCGTACTCCAACCTCCTTCAAATTGTTGGGAGCGCAGAACGATGATGTGTCAAACCAAGAATCTGATAATGGTTTGTCGGAAGTTTCTCGTCGATGAGGGTTGACGTAAATTTTGTCCAGGTCAGAAAACGGGTAAAACAGAGCAGAGACGATTGTTCAGAAGAAAATGCCACCGCATAACGGTTTAAAATGTTGTTGCCGTGGTCCAGTGAATGTTACAGGAGAACAACAGACTAAGATTGGCCGGAAAGTAAGAAGAAGAAAAAGAAATACTATTGGACATGTTACGTAACCGACTGGCCTTTTGGATAAGAAAGAATATAATGCATTAGTCTGGGCACAGCAAATACTATGCAAAGATTAGATAAGATAGAGGTATAGAGAGACCATAAGCTACTTTACAGACTGGATTCTGAGCAGATCTCTACGGGGAGTAACAGAGCAGCTAGGGAAAACAAAACGAAATACGATGGACAGATAATCCGTGCGCTTGGATAGGCTGAGTGGAAGGACGGTCTGCTTTGAGAGCTTCACCTGCATTCTGAAAGATCAGAGGTAGGTCACGTGGTTTGTCACGAGGGGAAAATAAGCGACATCGTCCGTAGACTTGAACACAGAATCTAATAGACTGTTTGGACCGGTCACTTATTTAAATGGAGGGAAAAAAGGGTGGGAGAATGGGATCCTGAAGAACATCAGATGATACTACAACAACTTTTGTACTTTAGGTACTTTTATTAAAATAACTAATGAGCATTGCTAGCAAATAAGGTTGGCACCAAGAAAAAAGCGCATCCTACGGGCTATGAAGAGTTGTTTAACCACTTCTAAACAGAGTTTACTACATCTGATATCGCATCAGCATTTTTTCTAGTGAGGTTTGTAAGCGAAATGATATCCGGATGGAGTCTCAAGGCGACTGACAATGATACACTCAGTGGGTTTGAAGAGAATGGTGGACTTTTTTTGGCATGTTTGAAGCATGAGTGCAGTGGAAGTGTCATGCCCCATTGTCACTAAGGCCCACTACTCGGGGTTGAAACCGGCAACCGTGACCCGGAAGCTTGGAATGGCATGGAACTCTATGAGTTCTTAGGTTCAATAGTAGTGACGAGAGGGGTGACAGCCAGTTGACATATGCAACTAAAGTGACCGGTGGATCTGGGAGTGGAATTTTTGATCTTTTTTGGGGTGGCAGATACCTAAGGCACCACTCCATTTCAAACACTATTTCGGAACTGTCAGACTTATTTGGAATTATGTCAAAAACTATTCGGAAGCGAGATTCGGCTGACTTTTTGAGATCTCTTTTGTATAGGCCCGAAACGCGGTTCATCTTATATGATTGCATTGGTGTGTAGGTACATGGCTCTACATTCCGCGAGCACAGGTACACTTGGGGAGTCTTGTGAAACAGAAGCGAGTTCTTACACAATTCCGAAATAATGTGGTAAATGGTCTAGACCACTGCCAGATGTTATTTTATTCAGAATCGGAACAGATGATGTTCCATTCTAATAAACCGGAAAGGAACATGAATACAACGGGTGCTAATCAGAGAATCTGTGATTTCAGACAGAAAACAGACACTCAGCCATGACTGCAATTGTCATAGTTTTGAAAAAATTTGTAAACCGCCTCCCCATCTTTGGGTTCGATATTGGTGCAACCAGTAGAGGGATATGTTCGATGTGCCAATCAGGACAGTTTTAACGTAGTCGATGTTGAACGGATAGGAAAACAAACTTGCCATTCGAACACCAGGGCGTCCAAATCTCCTTCCACAAATGGTTTCCATCCCAACTACCCAAAAGTTGATCAGCAAAGTGAAACGCGACACGCTTGACCAGACCTTTGTGGAAATCAGACAAATCCATAATAGTTCCAGTGTGGCCCATTTTGCATACCTGTTCTTCACGTAAGGGACACTTGATTCATACAAGGAAAGGTTATCTTTTCATTATTCATAAAATCATTTTCAAACAGGCAACAATAAGCAAACATTTTTTGCCCATGGATGGTCGAAAGATCTACAAAGTTGGGAAATGAAGAAGACCAGTAGGGAACTAGGTCAGCATTTCTCACTACCAGGTGAACGTTGTGATCTAGAAGAGGTACAATAAAAGAAATGAAGACATCATAAAAACTGGCTAATTTTAGCCTAAAAAAAGAATGCAAAGAGATGCAAATATTACTCATAACAGTGGTACTAGAAAAAAACAAAACCCGAAGTGACAGGGAATAGTTAATCAGTCATGAACATCTCGTCCGTGGGAAAAGACCACGCACGACTTGTCACAGCGAACTTCTTTCATTGTTCTCTGCGCTGTCAAAATCAATCAATCGTATCAATGAACACAACGAAGATGTCCACGTTAGCACTCAGTCAGGATATATATATATATATATATATATATATATATATATATATATATATATATATATATATAGGACATAGGATATCGCTGTAAATGCTTGGGTCACATGTGTATAGCAACTTAACTGTTTTTACAAACAGAAAAGATAAATTAGCGTTGGTTATCAATACAATCGTCATTTTGTTAGATGGCTTGGGATTGACAGCAATTTGGCAGCCCCATCCTTCACCCACCCACAACAACATATATTCGGACAAACAGGTGATATCGGATAGGAGAAATCCAGTCCAAAAACTGCAATTTACACGAAAGAATAAACTTCCTTGAATGGGAGCTGAGATGAGGCATAGCGTAATCCGAAAGTAACGGTGGATAACACAACCGGATGTGGTAGAGCGATTCGAATCAGTGACCAAGTCGCCTTTACCGGGAGCAGTCACCGATTTGGTCAGACGTAAGCCTAAACAAAAGAACTAGGAAGATCAAGGTGAACAACAGATGTTCCAAGACAATGATGCCCCCCGAGTGGTGATGAATTGTTCACAGCCTAAAAGCTAAATTTAGCCATGAGTGGGAGATGCAAAAGCAATAACCCATGCGAAGACCCAAACAACTTTTCCAAACCAACCCAAAAAAAATTGTTCAAAGTAGCTAATGTATGAGAGGACAGTTTCGTTTCCTGTAGCTTTGCACCTGTTTTTTTTAGTCATAATTGAACTTCATGAATATAGGCTTTGAAACGTCAAGTTCTACTAACGGTACCTGGATGTAACCGTTGCTCGGTGTCACAGTGAACAGCATTTCCTTGCCGCACAATTTATTCGTATCCATTGGTATACCATTAGAAATTGTAATTCATAATATTTTTACTGTCTTTAGAAAACGTCAACGCACTACACTGAACAATGGATAGTTGTTCAAATCTTGAAATTCTAGATCCATTGTTTGTTGGTATACTCGGAAAGAGGTTATCGGACCGAATTTCACGGTGGTTCTGCCGTTCGACCTACAGCTGGCCATCCCGGGATCAAATCTGTGATTGAAACTTGCGAACTGCACCTGGGGGAATTTATGAAAGCTGCGGCGAAAAAGCTTTCTGCCCTGGTATTCTGAGTGCTTTCATGCTTCTTGTCGGTGACCTAAGTGTTCAGGCTAAGTGATAAGTGATTTTGCAATCGAATTCTCAAAATGAATGAATTTTCCTCCTCTCGCCTTTCCTTTCCCCCTCTCCACGGAATCTTGTCTTTCCGTCTGCATTCAGTGATGCTTCGTGTAAGAGTTCACAATGCATCCGATTTTCTGGTGAGCCATATTCTATTCAGTCATCGCTGAAATAGCTAATTAGTCGGCTTCAGGTAGTCTTATTTGATCACAACACCTTTATTCGAGTTGGGATTTTACTGTGAATTAAATATGCAAACGTACATTCTGGGAATATGGGCATCCCTGTACGTTCTCCCTCCCCACATGTATGTCACGAAGATCCGGTTCACGAAAAGGACTCGGGACCAGCCGATCAGAGCATTGACGAAGAAGAAGAAGAAGAAGAAGAAGAAGAAGAAGAAGAAGAAGAAGTGACACCAGAAGGAGAGACCAGGGTCAAATCGCGTCCAAATTATGCGCTGGAGTTGAATCGACATACTGTGGGCCACTGGAGTGGTTCACCGCATTCGCATTCTGTTTTGTTCCAACCAACCCCTCTCCTCCTCCTCCCCCCGGATTTTGTTGTTATTGTTGTTGATAGTCCCGTTCCCATAGTGCAATACACAATGAATTGCTAAGGTAATCAGGCCATTTCTGACTGACTAGCTAGCTGACTGACGGCTTAGCTAGTCAGCTAGCAGTGGTTCGACTGTTCGAAACCTCATTACCCATGCAGCGATTCTTGTGTGTACGAACAGTGTCGCATTGTATTGAACTGTTCTCAGTCCCTCTATTTGTGCGCCGAGTCTCAACTGGGACCGGACGGTTTCCAGTGGTTACGAAGACCCCGAAAAAGAATGCATCTCATCAACCGGGACCGCAAGAAAGCCGCAGGATTTGGCCATACTTCGGGCTCCGTATCTGTTGCCCCCTTGTTTTTGCGTCCGAAAGTATGTCGGTTTGCAAGTATGCGGTTGTATTGGCCATCCCAATGGTTGTGCCCAACTCTATTTATCGCGTACCGATTGTGGAGAAGACCGTACTTCACGAACGTGCACTCCCAGGCAAATTGTTGCAGCACCGAACTCTTCATCAAGCGTGCATCATCCTCTTTATCGTCGCCACTGCGTGCACACACACACACACACACACACATACGGACACGGGCACAAATGAACATGCAGGTCCATCCTATCACCGATCTGAATCGGCTCACATGATTATGAGGCTGGGTTATTGCACTTTCCTGTTCAATTCCCTCTAATCCAGCCTCAAAGTCAACCCCACCTCCCACCCTCAATGCATCACCACCATAAGGAGCATCTCATTTGCGTGCGAATGTGCTTGCGTGTGCACATGGGTGTGTATCATCATGTGTAATTGGATCGTGAATGATGCCTGATTTGGGAATATCTACGTATGATAATATTCTGTCCATGCAGTATAGTCCACCTCGCATTGCTGATACATAATAGGTGACAACCTCGAAGCCTGTCTAAGTGCGTTCGCGTGAAAGACTGATCACAGCACCATGCCAGAGAATCCCCTCCCTCCGGGACAACATCAGCATCGACAACAAACACGACTTGTTTCAGACAGCAAATGGGGAACAGGAAGATAGACTCGGGTGTCAAGTGTCCGCGGGGCTCTGTCGAAGCCTGCTGGATCGAACGCTTGGCTAGCTGACAGAGCATCACAGAACGTAACCATGACAATGTACGCGCCCATTCATGCATTCCAGCAAGCACCATGTTGCAAATGACACTTTGGGATTGCTCCCACGAGGTAGATATATACTGCGGTAGTTGATGCCAGGTGCGCACACTCAAACACGTGTGTGTAATCACCGTTTGAGAAGGACAAAAGACCGCCACGTCGTCTTTCTTCACTTGTTTGTACCTCATAACGGCCGTGAACATGTTGTCCTCACCGGCTTGGACACCGACTATTAATCTGCTAAATGAACTTTCCACAATGTCCGCTTCCAGTTCCGGAGACAATCCCGCGTGAGTACTAAATTGCCCCGATTAGCTAGCTGGTTCCTTTGTGTTTCTTTTTTTCCAGCCAACTAGAACAATTTTTTTTGCATTTTCACGTGCACACTGGTCTGTTTGATCGGCCTAACAATTAAAGGAAAACCCAACTACTTTGAGATTGAAGTATTTCACTAGGATCTTCGTCCATACAAAGATCAAACATATCAGACTATATTAGAGATCGAATACACAAGGCTCATATAGTCCATGCTCCAAACTTCTTGCTACACGCTTAGAATCGGACTGTGTAAACGAAATACTGTCATCTGCGAACACTATTTGATTCCTTTTGGTGTGTTCATTAACTGCATTGAAAGGACCTCAGTGTTTCGCGCTCGTCCAATGATACCCAACTCGGAACGGGAATGAACATCTTTTTTTCACTTCACAATGGCAGTATGTGTTCGTATCTGGAAGGAGGGATATTCTACCTAACTAACTCCGCATCCAAAAACAGTGCGACTGCATCAGTTCAATCGAAGTTTTAGAAACTATGACCGACAGTTCTTTCTGAACCGGAGCTGGAATATGGAGTGAACATGGCCGTAGGCTGAACACAATCGACAGGTCAACCTCGCTATAGTCCATTAGTGATTCGCTAGAGATTAACACCATGCGATCTGGATCCCATTCGTTACCAACGTCAGACAGTAGTGTCGAGTTAGACAATAGTTCCTTATTAGCATTGATACACTGGGTATTGTCTTTAATCGACAGCGATATTCGGCCACTGTGTGTAACTTAATCCGAGCCAATTGTAATTTACCAATGAAATTAGCCGTCCACGCGGATACTAATATGTTTTCGTTGCCCAGTGGCAAAATTTCGTCGAGATCTCGAGACGCTGTCGTCAAAACGAGTGTCGGTATTCATGACGTATCGGTCGCACATTTCACTTTGTGACCGGATTAATAGGTTCCATGGGATGCTATCCTCAGTATTCGCCATGTTGAATGAGCTTTGGATCATTCGAAAGATAAATCGCTGTCTTTCTCTGCTTCTCGCACACACACACACCCCCACATACACACACACGGACAAGAAAGCGGAATGATTGTACCTCTCAAGGTAAATCGTACTGCATATAACCACCATGAATTTTGCTGACAATCGAGACTGTCCCATCGTCTAAGGGGACTGGGAAGGACAATAGAACACTTACTAGCAGAAGACTGTTCAAAAGTCGCAGGCGGCACTGTCGGAAGAGGATCCATATCATAGAAATTCACTTGTCCTATTCGGGCATCAGCTTTCGGAAAAAAAGACGAGTACTGCCCACTTTGTCTTCTGTGATACCTGCGTCTTTTCGTCTTCCTCCTCGACCTATCCACTTCCAGGTATGCATTTTCACGTAGGTAGAAAACAAATGGACAATCAATCAGAACGCATTAACACGGTAAGATAAGCATTGGTACACGACCTAACCGTGGAGCATATTTCAACATGTGCTGCAAATAGACAGAGTCCGGTTCGGCCGAGCGATATGAACTCGTCTCGTAGAAACATGGGCACGAGCACACTTACAACGAGGAACTAGGCTGAGAAACAGTTTGGTACCAAGATGTGATGTCCAAACCAATCGTGCTGTATCTTCTACCGTGTTCCAGACAGAATTTCCTTTGACCGGGTGGAAATCTTTCATGTCTCACGCGGGTAAATTTACTCATCGTGTACTACAAGGTGCATTGCCGATTATTTTGTGGACAAAAAGATTCATGCCGGCCAAATCTTCTGACAGACGGGCTTATTTCTGCCGAACTCCACTTGACGATGGAAAACAGTGCAACTCGACTACGAAAATGTCTGTTCTTTTATCGGTATCGCGCAAGCATCACTTCTTACGTTTCCCCAGGGATTGCCTTAGGAAAGTAGAACACCAAGATAAAGTTGACTTTTGAGACACTTGTTACCAATTTCAAGGTCTTTATTGGATAATCCGCTTGGCAGAGTAATATTATTGATTTTTGTCTATCTGGTATTTACGTATTGCAATGGGTTTATAGAAGAAAGGTTCAGATCTACGTTAAAATCACATTCCAACTGGCGGGAAAATAGGTGACGTGCATTAAGTTTGTCGTCTAACCGTCACATGTGACCGGAGTGTTGGTTCCCGGGTGAATTATTCTCGCAGGAGGATCGTTCTTTTGACCTTTCGTAATTAGGTCAACTTTAGTGGTTGTATATGATTTGTTTCCCCTTAGGGGTTTGAGGTCATTTCCGGAAAGGAAAATCAGTTTTCCCTTATTTTGATTCAACTTGAAAATGTGACTGACACATCCACGGACTGTTTGCGAGCATTTCGGGCGACTCTTTCATCAAATATCAAACTTGTATATCATGTACTGGAAATCCATTTTATTACTACCATTTAGTAGTATTACTATTTTCCACACTGGAGTACTTCGTTTGTTACTAATCACAACCCTTTTGAAACGACAGTCGAAATAGAAGTAGTCTATTGGAAACCATTTCTTCAAATGAACTGCACGTACCGGAACTCAAGTGATGCAAACATAGCAGAACGAACTGTGAACTTCAGGCGTCGGTCCATGACATGTCGCCCATGTTCACAGACGGCTCCCCGGTGTGCTCTGTTTCCACATGGTAGACAGCGATTGGCGGATTCGTAGACATTTTCAATCCGTGGTGTGAAAATCCGAAACCACTAGGCGGACTGATCCGAGTAAGGCATTTTGGACAATTTGCTGCGGATCTACAAGATCCTGTCATACACGCCGGGGTTATGGATATGAGATGACACAATCAAATGCTACTATCCCCGTAATTTATGTGATAAAGCCGTCTCTCGATGCACTTGATTTCAAACCTATGGCGGTTCATGGACTCGGGTAGAAAATAATTGGTCTATCTATTCCGCATAGTCTATTTGATTCTTCATTGGCCCTAAGTCCATTTCTTCCCCGAGTAGATGTTGCTGTGACCTAGCAACTAGAGCAAGTAAGTGTCAGGTTAAGGGGAGTTGTACAAACTGAACTCAGTCTAGTTTGTAACGAATAAATCTGTCTCATTCTATTGTATCGCCTGTACAAAGAGTCCTAGAAGTTGGGCTGTTCGTGAGGCATGCTCAGCATACACACACGCACACACACTAGACATTTCGTTACATCTCATCATCTTTTTTCTATTACACAAGGCTAAAACCTGCCCACCCACCCCTCGTATCTGAATATTCCAGTTACATGCGGCGTGCAGTTTCGTCTATTGCCGTTTAGATGCAAAATCAATGAACTAAGTCCTATGTGGATATCCTCAACCTGTTCGGAATCTCCTCTGGTAGTGTCTTTTGATTTAGGGGTTTGCCCCTTACACCGTAATATACTTGGTGTGCAGTAAAGACTATAAAGAGTAACCGTATTGTGGTTGACTATTTGAATATTACTCACGTCGAATGGCCCTAGAGCTTCCGCCACTGATGTCAGACTAGCCTTCCCCTCGTTTGTGGCTCGATGCGCATGCATTTACCGGTTCTCAACTAGCCAGGCAGAACGCGATTGCAAATTGTCTCAGTGTGATTTACAAACGAAATGACCGGTAATAATGAATGTGGAGTTCTTTGTGAACAAGTAGTTCAATCGTGGTTGTCCTATTTGGAATCTGTTTTACACCCTGGGGACAACAGGAACTCGCATGCGGTAAACAGGGAAAGTTATCCTAAAGAATGCTCTTTGAACTAAACAGATATATAAACAAACGAGAATGAATATAGAATTAGGTCAGCCGGTTCAAAGTGATGAACGACATTTGTTATGATGATCAGTGAAAACAGACAGAGCACAAATACTGGTCCTCGTCAATTGATGTGTACTCGTGTGTGTGTGTGTGTGTGTGTGTGTGTGTGTGTGTGTGCGACGTGAAGAATTGACTAGGAATACAACGTTAGTAAAAGAAGTTTTTTAAATCAAACTTAGTGAAATTTGTAACGCAACAACAACAACAACAACATCATCATCATCGTTGTTGCTGTTATTAATAATATTCTGTTCATCATCGAGCATGTCCCCATCATCATCATCATCCAGGTCGTCGTAATGATCGTCGCGATTCACATCAGACACATTTTTTGAATAATAAGGACTATTATCGTTGTTCTCACTATTGCCACCATTATTATTATTATTATTATTATTATTATTATTATTATTACCCTTACCACTGCTAGTGTTATTATTGCCATCATGATTGTTGTTAGTAGTAATATTACTGTCATCTAGAACGTTCGAGTTGTCTGACTCTGGGAGGCTAGCACAATACAAAACACGAAATCGTCAAGTTGACTGATAACCTTGACCAGAATTTCTCATTAGGGTCCAACTAGTTCTACTATACAACCTAAAAGCAGCGTCCTCGAAGTAATGTTTTACTTCGTAAGTATTATGTACCAGGGATAGAAAGACAAAATTCCCCAGGGCAGCACTTGACCGACAACGCAGTTATTTCAAATCATCGGCTAAGCGCTCATGTTACTCCCCTATCCAGTAATCCGTATTGCATGTCATAATCCACTGCAAGAATTGGGTGACTCTTTGCGTCATTTTGAAGGTCCTAAATTAGCACCAGCAACACAGGTTTCAGCATTCTTTATATTTTGTCGGCAACCAGTTTCCATGTTGAGGACTTTTTTACCACTCACGAATCATCATTTCCTTGCAGAAACTCACATAAAAACAGTGACACACCGGACCGCTCCATGCACAGTTCGACCATTCCGTCCAATCTGTCTAGTCTCAGCGGTCTGGGCGATTGTCCCTGGTCAACCGGACTGAACACGCTCGAACACAGTCCGGCAATTCAACCGGAAAACCGGATCTCCAGTACAGAAAACCCATCCACAATGACCAAACCCGAGCAGTTCAGTTCGATCCCCAGTCCTTCTGATCCCGATGAATCAAGGCGGGTGGAGCAAACCCAAGCAGACCCTGGTTGTGCGAACACCGACATTCCACCGGTGCACGACTCGACTGTGCCCACCTTTTCCCCGTATTGGTGGACACTTTTACTGACACCGCCATTATCGTCATTACCGCCATCATCATCGCCATCATCATCCTCAACTCGTTTCCCATCAGGTCAGCTGATAGTATAGTTTCACGCATTTCTTTCATGCATTTCTAGCCTGAATAGACCGATCAGTCGTACCGGAATTGTATTACACCACCTCCCTACGCATTAGGCTAACCCAATAAAGTGTACAGTTGCAAGATGGGTTAGTTTGCCAGAGTGTGGGACTCAGTCGATCATCAGGAAAATGTGTGGCTCTCCGGTACAGATGATGGGAATGTTTATGCAAATTAGACACCATGCTTCTGTCACACTATTGGCCATCGGACAAATCATGTGTGAATCACCATTGGGAAGAAAGAACAGGCATACTTGGAGGAAATCGTAAAAGAAATGGTCACACATGACAACTTTCGTACAAGACTCCATTAAGCCACATCCGTGAGAAAACTCACGTCGATTCCTATTAATGGTCACTGAAGTGTACGTGCGTGCTACTGATACAATACAACCACTGAGCAATCAGAATTCCTTCGAAATTCCCACTGAGCCCATTGAGAAAAACAAGCTCATTTTCAGTGATTCATATGCATACCATTACAGTACAATATATCAAGAATAATTTTTAGGAGAGATTCGACCAGTCAGATAAAAAATATAGGTGATGAAGGGATTTGTGGTGTTGCATGTGTGAACCGAAAACAGATGAACGTGTTGTGTTAATTGTCTTGTGGTCCAGGATTTCCATTAGGACGGAGGGCGGGCCAGGGGAGTTGAAGCATAACCACAAATTGTTTATGAGAGCACAGTGGAGGATTGTCAAAGCGGATTGCGACAGCTTCCGTAGTGCTCAATAGGAGACACTGCCAACCTAGATTGTTGACCCCTGACCTTATGCAGGGTCCGGAAAGCTTGCGTCACATTCACGGTAGTCTGGGGTAGGTGTAAAACGACTGCGCTATTAAGTGACTGAAATGTTCCAGTGCCCAACCATGCAGGGTGCTGTTCACGGATGCTTTCAGACAAGCGCCTGGTCGAGCGGCCAATGTACATTGTCCCACCGAAACACGTGAATGAATAAACATAGAACGAGCCGATAGAATCAGGAAATCAGTCTTCCAACCGTGATGACACCAGGGGACAAGATTTGAATAGGATTCGAAGCTTGGCTGCGCAAAATGTCTTAGTGGTAGCGCTAGTCAGTCTTCGTGGTATCTCTGCTAGCGTGTCACCTTTGACTGGCGTATATATATATATATATATATATATATATATATATATATATATATATATATATATATATATATATATATATATAGGGGTGAGGCTTCAGTTTGAGTACTTTGTTCAAGCCTTGGTATTATCATCTGTCCGTGGTTAAAAAATATCGGTGGCAATCCGGAGGAGATTCACATAATTGCCCTTCGAGACGTTGGGCTGGCGAAAATAAGCATTCCCGTCGAACTGGATGTCATTTTTCATACATTTTAAAAACATCTCTGTGATCTGGTTATAATCCGTCGAAAAGAAACGATTCGGGACTCGCAGAGCTCAGTTCCATGACCACGGGACCTGACGGGGATTGAGATACCAGCGGTTCTGCTCAGTATTACTCATTGGTAATCAGAAGAGCCAAAACAAATAAAATCGTTACTTTGATTATAACTCGGCCAGTAGGACATCATTTATACGAGAAATTTGATTACTTCTATCACAACATATGCAGGAATTATATATATATATATATATATATATATATATATATATATATATATATATATATATATATATATATATATATATATATATATATATATATATATATCACTAATTCACGTTTGTCAACGAGTCCTAGTTTGGATCGAAACGTCACGATAAACGCATTAACTCACTGTACGCCTTCTCAACTCTCTCTCTATATACATATATGCAACTTTCGATTGTTGTATACTTCATTTGATGCTAAAGCTCCTATGTTTATCCCCGGTGGGCTGAGAGTGATCGCTTAATGCAAATGAAAAAAGTTTCTGATTCTGTATTATTTGATCAAATCTAGTTTCGTAAAATGTGACGCACTATCCGCGTAACCAGCGAACAATTCTGACACACTTTCCAGCATTTACAGTGAAAATTACTCCCAATCAAGTCAAGTACCACTACATTCTTTTCATTTTTCCTCCTCTCTTCTTGTTATCCCGCTGACAATAAACAGCATCCCTCAGCTTTCACTATGCCCTCATGTACTTCCGGTTATGGCGACATCTTATGACGCAACTGAATCCATCCGCACTGTCGTCTAATTCGATCCCATTTGGTGGAGCCGGTGTATGTGATCCACGTCTATTTTTGAATGAATTTGGCTCGACCTATCCCACCGTATCCACACAAACATCAGTTCCATCACCGAAAAACGAGACCGGAGGCAGCCCTTTGCCGACCCAGTCCAGTCCTTTGAACCTGGCCACTAAAACAGACCAAATGCCGTTCGAATGGTCTCCTTTGTCCGACGAAGTGGCTAAATCATCTGAGTGTCCGGTGAACAACAGCACCGGACCAGCGAGGGGAATCAGACGAACGTAGGTCACTAACCCGTATCATTGGTTCATTCGCTAGGTGTATTATTTGTGTTGTGTTTCAAAATTTGTCACACAGTTGATGCCAGCACATGGTCACTTGACGAGAAAATCCTTTCTCCTTTCATTATGGCTTGTAACAAACGTTAAGTCGATGCAAAATTAAACGGTATTAACCGTTTCTGTCGTCGAACCAACTAGGGCACACAGCATCCACGTGTGCCAGAACAAATTCCAACAATCCGTCCGTGGACTTGTTGGCTTACACACTCAACGCCACGCGATTCGCCAAAGTGAACCTGTAGTTATTCTACACAGAGCAATAACTCTGGCCTGCTTTATCAGTGTAACAAATTGTATGTCATAACGGGGCCGATTTGCACGTCCGAATGATGAACTACGTGTAAAATCACTCTCTCTCTCTCTCTGACCATTCGATATGAGGATAAGGTCGTGGGTCGAAATTTTGAAATCTGACTAATGCCACTCGGACTAGTACACACTGGATTTTGGTTTTGAGCTCAATGAAGGCATCTGCTATTCGAAATGAACGTGTTCGTGCAGTGAATGCGCTCTCATTCACCGTAAATATAGCCTCAGTATTAGTCCTGGGATGACTGTTTCTTTGTATATTGTTTGACTAGATGACTGAACCGAATTGCCATCGATTCGTGGCATGGGACTGAGGTAATTTGTCCATTTTCCGTCCTTCTGATTAGTTGACACGAACAACCGAGGAATTCGTTCGGCGCTGCCAGTGCAAATGCTGTCTGTGCCTCGTGCCCGACGGCGGGCCAAGTAGCATCCACATTGGTTGACGATTGGATTGCATTCATATTAGGTAATGGTTCATCGTTAAGAAGCACGAGAGTCAATTGATAGGTTTAATGGATCAGTACCAAAGTTTTATGACATTTCTAAGCATGGAAAATCGTCAAATGAGTTTAAATGGCGGTTATGAATGACGTGGAAGAATCGTAGTCGTGCAGACAAAATGGTGTTTATCACAGGAGTTCGAAGTAATGGGGATCATTCGTCGTTCCATGAAATGTTGATGGACGTTAAGTGGAAAGCAAGAATATCACCTACATCACGGCCTTAGGTTACCGAGTTGTCTAGAGACATGTGGCCACTTACGTGCTATAAATGGCTGTATTTATTCGTCGATCGATCCGCTGTTAACAAATACTTTAGGGAAATAGATAAGAAACTATAAAGTGAAAATGAGAAACTGCAAGATGAATTTGAAAACGGACGGCTGCATCAAGTCTTCGCGCGTTTCACTGGCCAACCGACCATGTCAGTCATCAACCCAAGACTGGACATTTGTATTCTCACATTGTGAATGCGTCGAGAACAGCGCGATGACATTCGGGTTGATCAGCTTTCGCGCAACAAAGTCGTCTCGCACAAACTGCCGAATTACAGAGTTTCGTGCTGCACTGACCTCCGTTTACAAGCGCACGTGACGCTCGGCTGAGCTCTACCGCAGTTCTTTTCATACGGAGTGTGGGAAGACAGGTGATTAATTTGGGATGGCGGCTGATGTGATGCACTTGCCAATAACATGGGTCAAAGGTGACCGAGGCGTACAGCAACCGTTTGTTCTCAGTTTCTCACTTTCACTTGCCGTAGTTTTTCATTTCAGTATTATTTATCCTGAATTCGGTATTGAAATGGTGCAGATAAGAGCCTAGAAACCATACCCATTAGCGTTCTCGGAGTAGCGCAGATCGGACTGTTTAAATCAACTGCATGTCAGTGTTCTGTGCCCAATTTCAGCCTTCCTGATTTAACGTTCCAGCTTGAAAACTGTGCACGGCAGAAAACTGGGTTCGCGACCGTTCAAAATGCGTCAGATCCAACTCGTCCCAGCTACACGGTGCAACATAGGCCCGTTTCGCATATGCGGGAGAACATACGGTACACATCAGATTCATCTGTTGTCCCAGCAACATATGCAATCGGGGGCCGAAACCCAGACTGCCACTGTGACCGAATGAGGCCGCGTTAGGGCTGTTTATCTGCTTTCCATCCTGCTGGATCGTTCCGATTTCCGGAGCATGGAAATGGCACCCGGCGCAAGCCCTCTGCAGTTTACCAACCGGGCTATCAATAGCCGAGTTAGCCACCAAAGTATTCCGGGTCAATGAGAAAGGCCATTCGTCTGTCGCAAAATCTTGTCAACCAGCTACCTTGTACATTCAAACCACAGACGATGAGTCTATTTTTACGCTCAAGGCCGCGAGGTTACCTCGCCTTATCCCACCCCCTGAAAGATGAGACTAACGCCCTGAAAACCGTGCGTTGTCTACTTTGTCTACGGTCGAGATACAGAGCTATTTGGTGACTGTGATATATATCTCTAACTATGTCGTCCCGTACGCATGGAGCAACCAACGGGGGCTTGCATCAGTTTGCCTACCGGAGCTATCGCTCGGGCAAGGGATTACCATTCGCACCCCACGTGAGCTGAGCTACTGCGGTCTGGTCTTTTGACGCAGCATAGGGCGGTGAAGTGAGGGACGAGTGTGGGAGTGTACGTAGCATCGCGTTTCAGACTTATAAGGGCATCTCATACGACCATTGTGGGCCCATCTCCACCGCGGTTTGCTCCCATTCCGACCACATTTTCTCTAAATCCGTGTGAAAATTAGCATGCGATAGGGAGGAACAGAAAAGGAACCGGACCAGTAGCTACTTCCATTTACTTCGCTAGAATAGATACAAAACAAGCTTAACATCAAAGCTCACAATTTGGCTCCTTCAGTTCGACAATTTGGCCTCATTTGATCAAACGAATGTACTCACATTACAGACTCATAACGATTTTAGGGTTCCAAACAGAAGATAACTGGAAATTCTTACTCGTGTTTTGACTAGAGTTTGACCTTGGATATTTGGTCGCTGAAAAGCAAATGGATAGCCAATTTTCGTGACCCGATTCACCCACTCGGACTACGTTATTGCCCGTAGCAGCTTGAAAGTCTTGTATCATAATGTACGAGCCTCACGCTGCCGTTTGCGAGTCAGGTTTTATATTAAGCCAATAGCGATTGGTTTTCGAACAGTAGTGCAAATATCTTCACACTAGAACCACCAGAGAAGTAAGTGCGCGTACGGATCGTCTTCACCCAACTCCGGAAAAAGAGTCCTTACGGAAGTGATTTGGGCATCGGTAGAAATGTAGGAATGATAAATTTCCAATGATGTGGAAACATGTTGTTGTGAAATGAAGCATAGCTTAAAACGTGCACCTTAGAATCCATTGTACTGCGAGCGTTTTCGCACAGATTTGCTACACACTGGCATTCCTACAAGCTAATATAATTTGCCGAGTCGGTTAACGTTTAGTTTGCATCGTTCACGCCGGTAACTCAATCTATCTGATCAAGGATAGATTGTAGATCACCAGACTCGATTTCTTCTTGTAGTTAGAGCTCGTCAATAATGCATATCCAGCGATGAAAACCCACGTCTCTCATCTGAATATATTGTGCACCACCACGGCCCCATCATCACCCCAAGCGGGTTAGTCGGAATTACCGAGTTAGTTGTGATCAGAGAAACTGTCCTGATCCATCGAAATCTGCAGCTCGTGATCTGGACAAACAAAAATCTCAAGCAGATATGACCTAGTCCGCATCTACCTCCTGGGATTCGAGTCAAAGCATTTTGAAATATACGATTTTCTAGCAGGCGTGAAGTAGACGATAGCATGGAAGCTGTGGTTTACTTTATTCAGAATAATGATTTAACTTTTACAAATTTCGAAACGGATTCCTGTTGCATTTACAGAGTAGAACGGGGATGAAACATTCGCCGGTAAGGCTTTTGGCCCGGTTGTCTCATACCCCGTTCATCAACCGCAAAATAACGCCTGGAGTCAACGGTCAACCACATCTCAGCTTTTTTGCAAATTCTAGCAGATATGGTTTCATAGTGCAAAAGTTTAGTTCACTTGGCATCCCTAACACGATGTCAGAGTTTTCCCACTTGTTTGGTGTATATCTAGTCTGACTCATCCAACGATTCTAACGACAATTTGCTAATTGTGAGGTGTCGGTTGAGTTCGTACACCCCTCCGAAATCACTGGTGAGGACCTAAAATAATTCCCACGTGATCGATTCACAGAACACTTTTCAAAGCATTGTCTTGTTTTACCATGTTGATCCTGACTCCTATATGATCATCTGAGAATTTGGATGATAAAAAACCGATTTTCATGGTTGATTTCCATTAGGAAATATGAGAAACGAATACTTGGTTGTGTATCTTCGGAGTGTGAACTAATGGTTAAACGTTAACAAAATATAGAAGAATTCGGCAAAGCCCATAGCGAGGAAAAGTCACAACATTTCGACAGATTGCAGTGAGGAACGGGAAGAAATTTCTTCAGTTGTTATAATTCTCAGGGGTTGCCTTGAATAAATGTTTGTTCAAGTGGTAAACTGTGACGCAAGGTTCTCAAAACCCCGAAACGCACGGTGAAGAGAGGAGGAAATTTTCATGGATAGAACAATGTGTAGTCCCCTCATGTTTGCTCAAGCGGACGGTCGAAACGAGTGTAAGACTGGTCCGTTATGCTAAGTGTCTGTTCCGTTCATGATCCATTTGGTTAATTGGAACCAAGACGCAATCTGGTATATGGATACATTATTTTAATGGTGATTAACAATTAAAATCTAGCTGGAAACTACAGATTTTCCAGTCATTTAGTGGTCCGTAGCCATCGTTTCAGCAGATCTGATGTGAGTTGAAATAAATCCACATTTTTTCGCTGAACGAACAGCTATTGACAAACTTCGAGCTAGCCAACTAAGTCACGTAACTGGGTCCAACAACTCACACATGATATATATCCGATGCCGGTAGGCCTTGATCAAAAGCACATGCCAGAACAAGTCAGAAGACTATGGAACAATAGTCTACGGATAATAAACAACAAAATACCTGTAGAACACGTGACACAAAGGGACATGAATCACCTGTTCAACCGTGGTTTATTTGAACTCAATGCATCGGGATAAAAGTTACTCCATGGTACATGGAGAAAGAGGATGGGGAAGTGAAAGATGAGAGTAGTTAAAGTAGGCAATCCTGGTCTTTCCGCTCGGTGTTCGTGTGAATTACACGAACAGATCACGAACAATGGCCATATTATCGTGGTTCCAAATGAACTCAAATTGTTTTTCAACACATTTACAAGGTTGTGATCAGACTGCCCAATCAAAATAACCGTGTAATTCATATTGATGATGATATTTCACTTCTGTCTGCTTCCTCCGCTCGTTCTTAAATATCCCACAAAAACGATTCGTGTTCAATTTAGATCAGTAGTTGCAATCACAGCCTTAATCCAAACACGCATCGGTGTACTTCTGAATGAGCAGTTAAAAACAGTCGGAATCCGAATATATGCGATGAATTCGTTTTGATCTGTTGTGAGCTGGTGAATAGCAGGGACTTAACAAAAATTTCCACGCAATCGAAGTTTTACAATCAAAGGAATTAACTAAATCAGCACACCGTCAGTTTCGTTTTATGATGGACGGACGGATTTTTCTTTACCATTACGTTCTCCATCGAGCTCACATTGCAGTTCAGTATGGCAGAGGTCAACACAACCTCGGATTATGGACCAGCTGCTTCTGGGTGCATAATTAGGGATTTGGTACTCGTCCCGTGAGCGTACACAAGATGACAATTCGGACGCAATTTCACTGAATCTGAGTGATAATTAATTGTAGTTCGTGAAGTCTCTCAAATTGTCACAAGCGCAGTAGCGGTTTCCTTTAGCACTTTCTTTGAATACATTAAATCAGATGTTTGTACGTTAAAGATGGCGTCAAATGACTAAGTTCGCCTAAAACTTGTAGTTATTAGCCACCAAACTGCCGTCAACGAATGGTTGCATTCAGTGGATAGCGGAAGAAGAGTACGACACAAAAAAGGGGGGAGAGGCAGCTTTAATTTGGTGAATAATCGCACCCGCGGAACATGGATTGGTGGACAGGGTTGTTTGTACTGATTGAACTCGATGCCAACAAAACAATAAATACAAATGAATAAATTGGAGCACATAGTAAAGAAAATTGATGTCGGGGATTAAAGCGTTTACATCTATTCCGATACAAATCTATGCGTGAGAAAACAATTTGTGCATACCCTCGTTCTATCTTGGTCATCTCACATTCAGATAAACGGCCCATAAGGTTTCCTTAATTTACTATATCGCTCAGTGATATAGTCATATATATTGTGCTTTATCGACATGCTCATGAATAAGTGAAAAAAGCTTTAACACCACTCCGTGATTTCGAAGTTGGACGTCTTTATTTCTCCACCACGTGATCTGTTTTACTGAAAGAAGTCACAAGGAAAAAACGACCACTGAACAGCGGATTCCTTGGAAATAATGCTCACTTTATCCTTTTTTACATTTCCTGTATATTACTGACCAGTAGAGTTTGCAGGATCTTTGATCTCCCAGAGTACATTACGGACAAAGCGAACTTGAGTGCAGTTAGTGGGAGATTACATATTTCCACGAAATTAATCACCATGCAATACAACGCTCAAATAGGCCATTAAAAAACTATGGAAGCACTGTTATTCCATTCAGCTTGTTAGGAATCATCATCAGTGCATATACATCACCCCGGAACTCGGATGTGAACCCGAGACGAACTACTGTGAATCGAACATCCTAGCCATTACACAGCCGGAAAGGCTCTCAATCGTTTTGTGAACTTTACAAAATGATGATATTAGACCTACCTACTACTGGTTTGCAAGGCCGCAATCCGCCGGTGTAGAAAAATAGACTTCCATTAATAGATAACATCTTTGCAGTTGGCCAAAATACGCCGAAGGCTTACAGAGCTTGGCTACTTGTTGTGTTAGTAGTAGATAATATGTTTTGCTCTGCGCCAGTGGTCCGAGGCCGTGCAAATCGGTAATGATTAGGTGCAACACAATTTCGTGAAGTTCAACAAACCGTTTTGAACATCCTCGGTAGTGTAATGGTTAAGACATTCAACTCAAAACCGTGCGTCCCGGATTCGCGTCCCAGTCTGGGCGCGGTAGATGTGCACTCCTGATGATTCCTAATAAGGATGAAACAACTGTACAATGTTTCCACGGTTTATTACTGGTGACATCACTTTACAGTCTGACCGTATTCTTTTCAAAAACTTTCTACCAATAAGAAGCCAAATGGTGATACTTCGAAATACAAACACTTACCGTACAGGAGGGGAATACCAAATGCGAAAACTTACAGCTAAATTTCATGAGATACTATTCGTCATTGCCAAGGACAAGGAAAATAAAACCAAGAAATATGGTCACAGGACTCAGCTCCATTTATTTCCACCGGTGCTCTTTTTGCTTACTGCAGATGGTCGGACCGTTTAGTATCAGTAGTATGGGATTGAGATTGTACCCTGAAGACAGGAATAAAGATACTGGGTCGATAAGTGCTTGATTGCGCGTGGAATGTACCACGTTTCGAAGAGTTGCAGCTACTTAGAGCGGAGATTACCGACGAAAGGGGACAATAGAACCAAGAATATCACAACAATGAAGGTTTTATTAACACTTCGAATGACCTATAATTTGTCTCTATGATCTCGGATTCTCAGTTACTGGCTCCATTTCCCCAGTCTGCGTCCAGTGGGCATAGAATGTTGTTGATAAAAAGCAGAGGGGAAACAATGAAGCGAAACCCCCAAAAGTTTTTCTCTTGTGAACCTGCAGCTCATCTCGAAATGTTATGCTTGCGCTTTCATTCCTATTCGCCGTATATGGGCAGCTGGGCAAATTCGTTTATTCTTATTACAATACAATCACGATAATTGAAGATTCGATTGGAAAACCTGTTATTGGATTTTATGCTACACCAGCGGTTTGCCTGTTTATACCTGTATCCCGTTTATATATATTACACATAATGCTAAAGGTATCAGTCAATATGTCTATTCCGGCGACAGATTTTCACCGATAACCCCATATGGGAGCCAATGGGATAATCGACCCTCTTGCACGATGGATATACGACATAGCACCCCCCGTGGTATTGGGTCCGTGAAAGCGATGGACCGATCCATTCATGGGCCCGGAGGAGCACAACGAGCTGTCTACAAGTGTTCCCATTGTGGTCGCGGTTTTAGCAAAGCTTACAACCGGACAATACACGAAAGAACACATACGGACGAACGCCCATTCGGATGTATCGTATGTTCTCGACGTTTCCGACGGAAAGATCATTTGCGTGACCACAGGTAAGCGCAGCCATTATTTTCCTCAAATAGTAGTACTACTGCAGACGTAGTCAGTAGTCAGAGATGCATTCGACAACTGGTAAGGGATGCGTTACTATAATTCCGCAATTACACCAGAAGGCAGAGCCGCGTCATCAAATCAGTGGTCTGTAAGAATACTTCGACAGTTCAGTCTGGTTATAAAATCAGTCGACAACCAAATCCTTCATAGGTGATAAGGTGCAGTTTTTTATGAGGTTTCCGTGGAGATGAGAGAGCAGATTTTCAGCTTTTTGTTTTGCACACGGAGTGAACGGGAAATACGGTCAGGAGGCACATGCAATTCAATAAAACAGATGGATCAGACCGAAGGAGTGCAAAATAGCTTTGAGAGGATGGCAAAACACGGTAGAACAATAATTGGAAAGTTGGTCGGTCATGTAAAGTTTGATGAAAATTATCTCCTAGGCGTTACTGCTCAGTGCTGATCGCTTTAAATTCTCACCGCATGCACTGATTAAATCGGTAAAACTAGGGACTTGTGAGACTCGGGCTGTCCTAATCTTATTGTCATACAGTTATCTGTACGACGAGTAAAACATCCAAATTTCAGCTGACCAACTCAAGCAAGCAGAGTTCCAATTTACTGCTATCATTGTGCAATGTCTGAAGTGAATTTTCATTCATGTTCTAAGGTTCAGTTTCCTTGATTAGGAGCAGTTGTCCACGAAAGTCAAATGTAATCGAGCTGATCAAAGAATCCGAGGGCTCACCTAATTAATCTCAAGAGCTTCGGCTTCAGCGTTGGACAAAACGATTCAGGGAAGCGTTTGGTCGGTCTGATTTGATAGTGTCTCCCACCCGTATATGCAAATAAAACAATGAGAGAGGATATCAGTAAATAAAACTCATGTGATCAATCTGGACAAGGTAACAGACTGAAGCGCTTTACAATAAAAGTGGTAGATCGTACTCTGGAAATAACAGGAATTATTTTGACAAGTATTGCATCCAAATTGCTTGCGGGCGTTACTCTCCGCTGGCTATTTAGTACTCGGGGAAAGTGTACGTGTGAGGCTCAAGCAGGTTTTCTTTGACTCAACGGGGTTTGTATTGATCGAAATTGAGAACACGTGCACCTTCCCCAAGCCCACATTCTCAGTCGTTCTTGATCCAAACGTGGCAGCCAAATCAGCCAACCGTGGAATCTTGTGGCGCTGTCTCTCACTGAGGCGCGGACCACAGAAATTTGTTGTTCTTCCACTCGTTTTATGCGGATAGTCGAGGCCAAGGTCGTGATAACGACAATACCTGACCTGATTTCACTTCCAGATGTGATGTCGTCAATTTTTCTTCAACAATGCTAGGGATGACATTTTCCCAGACGGTACACTGTCTGACTGAGAATATACATATGTAAAGTACATAAATAATATTCATCCTATCCGCATGCGCATACTAAATTTATCCCCCTATCACAACCTCGGTTTTCCGGTTCATGTGTCTCATTACACGTATGTTCGAGGTGCCCTGTAGTCCAATCATTTGTGTGCTCTTCGCATTTGTATACGCTAATAGGATCTCACTTGTGACACCAAGAGTTCACAGAAAAAGTGCATTTGTGATTCGCTTACCGTTCACAGTCGTTCCGTGGCAGGATGAAATTTAATGATGCAATACTAAGATGATATTGCACTATCGAGAAATTGTCCCTTTTCCTCCAGTGCGATATCTAATGCAGTAGTTTGGAAACTTGTTGCAACCCGTGACCACGTAACCACCTCAACAAAAGCCCATCTTGTTCGGTATGAAGCTCTCGCCTTAGTGGCCAGCTAAAAACGTGAGTCGTTTTTGTCCTGAAAGTCTCAGAGGACTTAGATCTGCGGTCAGTGGTATTGGAAACAAAAATTGGTGGCAATCAACACAAATATGGCCGTGAATCACGGTTCGGGGTCGATGATAGCCATGAACATGACCTGTCCTTTGGTACGAGATGGCCAAACAAAAGCGATTGCGTAAAGATTTGGAACTATGATTAACGTCAAATTAACTGAGTCAGGGTGTTCAATAATTTTCGTTTCAATTTTTGTAAGATATCCATCTAGCTGACAAAACCAATTCTAACAGTGGATTCACACGAGCACATTTTTGCCAATGATGCAACTCAAATTTGTAAATCACACCTTCCAACCCGTTGATCTCCGACCATTTTCAGCTACACACATTTGACCTCGAAACCATTTGTCTGTAACACATGCAATCGGGGATTTTGTCAATCTCGTTCACTGGAAAATCACAAACGCACCAACCACCACCATCACTCCAACAACAACAACAACAACAACAACAACCACAGTGGGCCTATCCATGTCGGACGATCCGAAGTGTTGGATCGCGTGAATCGCACGCATGAGATTAAGAATATTTTGCAAAACTCGTCACAGAAATCTCTCGTCTAAATTCGACGGCAAGTCGAACCAAAAGCTGTGGTCAGACCAAGTTCGCCCTCCTCCTCCTCCTCCTCCCCCCCCCCTAGCCATACACATTCGCTTTTGTGGGATAAACTTTCATCTGTTACTTGATTTCATTTGTTCATCTGTTCTCCTCATTCTTCTTGAAACCACAAACAGACAAGTCCGATTGCCTTGTAGAACTAAAATCATCCACATGTTCTTTTTCTCTAAAAAAATCACATGCACTATCACGTAATATATATTTTTTCAAGCCATCATAATAAATTGTTTTCTACTTCAACCTGTGTTTTGCAATCGGCTCAATGTAAAGATGTCGGCTGATTCCTGGTCCATAGACAGCTTATACTTCACGATAGACCTTGATTTGCAGTCACATGATGTGTACCAATCACCTGTTCATGATCTAGGTCGAAAAGAGATGAACTGACTCACGTGTCACAGATGGTAACATACAGATGCAGCTTCGTTAACAAGTCAAGAATCACTACTCGGAAACGGTTGCATTAACAAGTGTCGCGGAGAGGAAGTTCATGTCCGTAGCACGTTGGATAGGCACTTCTTTATGCATATGACGTTTGATGTCAAGGAATTCCGCTTGTCAAAAGTCAATTTTAGTCGTTATTTCCGCAATTAACTCAACCCTCTCAAGAATACATCCCACGGATCAATGAGGCTTGTTGCACACCATTTTTGCTCTGATCGGTAGATTATTTGGTACGCCGCATCAAGTTGCCACACGAGCTCTAACGAAACCGAGAGCCAGCGAAATTCCGTTAGAATTTTCGAACAGATTCGACTAGAGTTACGAAAAAAGTGCAAAACAACACGGCAGATTGGTCTTGTTAAGGAAACGCGGAAATACGCGCAGATACAAAGTTCAACACGGTTCTCACAATCAATAAGCTTGCAATAAAATGAGCTGGTTTCGGTCGATACCTCGCAGCAGGGATGATTAAAGGAAGCAGGATTTTAAGGTTGTAGGTCAGGATACATAAGAAGCGGAAAGAATTCCGTTGAAGGATCGCCATCAATTGCCAAATTTAATTATGTCACTCACGGTCTACAATCATCGCTTTGCGGGATCTAACGGGCATCAAAGCGCTAATGTCATTCCACTTGTTGGGATTTCATGCCGTTCTTCCAAGCCACGAAGTGAACACCCTGACCCACCTTTCAGCCAATACCTACCACTGAGAACAGCGTATACCAAGGCAGTCAATCGGTAGACACACGTAACACGACACCTAAACTCATTCAAATTAAGAGCCTGGTCGGTCGATTGAGTTCCACGATTCAATACCCTAAATCTGAACTGTGCTACCGTCGCCCGAAACTATCTATGCTAAGTGCGTCTTCTAACGTTTGAACTCTAGGACCGAGTGTCTTGCGCAAACTCTCTGTCAACGAATAATACGAAGACTGCGGTATTCAAGCACCGACACTTATTCCACATGTCTCCAAAGGCCATATTTCTGGGCCGCATACCAAGACCGATCCGGCTACTGACACGTGAACACGATCTTAGACCGATAATCGGAATTCGAACAGGCACCACAGATGCTTTGCATAGATAAATGCGAATTGACCTTTCCGTATAAACGAAGGCATTTCATCCGAAATACGACCACCAGGTGAAATGCAATTCCCGAAGTGACTAAATGTCTATTTTTCACACAATTATTCCGCTGACAAAAACAAGGCTCGATTTCGAGCCAATCTTACCCCGCAATAGCAAATTCGAAAATGCAAAACATTCCAAACATATAGAGACTGTAGTTCAGATGGCGGGGAAAACTAGCAACTTGAGCCCTGATCCGGTAGCATAAAATGGTATGAAAATTCCAAATCACACAAATTACTGTCTGAGCTAATATCAATGTCACTATTCTTACAAGAGGGTAGTTTAATATACGTTATCATTTTAAGTTCAAACTTTAAGAGAAAAGCGGAACCATTGACGCTGATGAGCATCACTTATCATCGTCCACTTAGGTGAAGGGTTGCTATTAGCAAGAACTCGGCCGAGGATGTTAGAGCCGAACAACTTAGAGACAGAAATGAATTTCTGTCGGGTGAAACTTTACAAAACCGCGCGATCGACTGATCTGAGTCTCGTTTTCACGTCGATCGTCATCGTCAATTTCGATAAGGAAACAGATCATTGGTTCAAGCGGAAGGAATTCCGAGGCAGCTGGAGAAAACTCTAAATATGCTTTATTGTAGAGTGATTCATGATATGGGAACAGGTGGTAGGAGATGCATTATTATCATAGTTCAGCGTTAAACAGCAAGGCAAGCCAAACTGATCCACTGTCTTTTACACACGATCCCCAGAGTTACAAGTTTATATAAAAAGAGTGAATATCTAAGGGGAACAGGGAGTGGACCTATACAGGCGGGAAAAGATAAGATCCTGCTGTAGCAAACACACGGAACAAAGTGGAACTGTACAAACGCACTCTTTCAATCATTCTGATTCAATAGAAAATGACAACACAATTGCCATTTCACAGTTCACTGCCATATCCTTCAGTGTCTCCACCCAACTAGGTGACGGGTCTTTCGGGACCAAAACAAGATGTCAGACGCCTACATAACCTAAATCCGCTGCACATCTTCTCATTCCACGTTGTCACGTCATCTGCTGACCTCCACATAGCTTCTTCCATTCCTTGGGAGGAACACAAACTAGGGCACGACATGGCAGACGAGTGTTCGCCAAACGCAACGTGTGACCCAGCCAGCGTAATCTCCTAAGCTTCGTAGGCTGAGATAAGGCATTGTCAGAATTGACACCAAATATGAAGGTACACAGTACATACCGAACCGTGATACACACGTCGAGAGTCTATCTAGTGCATGGTCCACCGACTGGAAAAGACACACAACGTCATCTGCGTAGTCTAGGCCACACAGCTTCCCTCCATTTCCCAGTTCGATTCCTACATCCCAGAGACCTCCTAAAACACCTTCCATCACCTCGTCTATGACGAAGTTGAACAGAAATGGAGAGATGGGACACCCTCGTCGAACGCCACTAGCGTATGGTCAATTGATGCTGTAGCTGTCGACACATCTATCGTACCTCCCTGAAGTTAGGCAGCTGGCGTTTTGCTCCATTAGACCCAGCGACGCTTGCGGGATCCAGTGTATTTGACAAACGCTAGATCTAGGACCACAGGCTAAATCTGCTGCCAAATGCAAATCCTGCTTCACTTGATCCAACTGCTCGTCACAGCTCTTAGTCCCTCGGGTACTTTCTGATCACAACTGCTGCGATAAGCCGAAAAGTTCGAAGGCCAACAAAATTTGTAGCCAGTGTGGATGGCGGCCGACCTGAAGCGAAAATCGCATTAAACTAACCCATGGTGCGAATCGACGTACGTGGTCCAGTCCGATCTACAGTTCCGGACAGAACCGCGCCAACGGTAGCTAACTGCAATATGGTCGGTCTGACTTAGACTACTCGTCGAGTTACAGCGCCATGTCGCCATGCGACGAGAACTGTGTCGAAATTCATACTAGATGGGAATAGGTTATTGTCAGCACAAAATTGGGGAAGCCTACGTTTGTCCCGTTATCTGTTCGCTATGCAGATAAGGCACCGCGCGAACCTAAAGAGGCTTCCGATCAATACAGTTCCCTAACTTGTGCATTTAAATAACCTACTACAGCTAAAATGTCACAGCGTTCAGTCTTCCGAGCAAGAGTGAGGAATTCGTCATAGAACTCGTCCTTTTGCTTGTCAGAGATGCAAACCGTTGTAGCGAATGCCGAGATGACAAATAAACTGTGCTTAACATAACTATCATTCCGGACGCCGACTAATCCCTGCGGTTTCACGGCACACAAGTGACTGTTAACCGGGATTCAGTCAAGAAGGGCTGCTTCAGCCTTCTCACGTAAGACTATTCCCACACCACGTTGACCCACAGCTTGAGCTGCTTCATCCTTGAAGTGTGCAAGAAGTACCTTGATGGCACATCAGGCGCAGTCAGCTTATCTCAAACCGAAGATCCAACCATGTCTGGAAGCACAGTGGGTAGAGACCTGACGAAATAGTCTCCTGGTCCTCTCAGTCGGGAGTTGATCTGAGTGGGCAGCTCAGTCGGAAAAACGAGTGGAAGAATAATTGACAAAAAGTAGATGGGATTCCACTCAGCCACATCCCACCGCCATGCCACCAGATTCTTGTCAGAAACAAGGGCTTTGGTTGAGAACCCAAATTATTCTTGTGCTTAGCGGCTCGACTCCTTCGTAGCGCCCGTCCGTCCATTAATTGCCATGAGTTACACGTCTACAAATAATTCCATACTGTATCGGTCGTCGCGCAGGATAATCAGGACCACGTTGCCCATTGCATTGAGCGGGGCGGGTAAGCGATAAGTAAGTTACTGTTTAGAGTTCTTTGTCTTTAACTCAACCTATCTCTTCTGTGTCCAACCCAACCTCTGCCTATCGATAGAGCTGTGGGTCAACGTGGTGTGGGAATAGTCTTACGTGAGAAGGCTGAAGCAGCCCTTCTAGACTGAATCCCGGTTAACAGTCACTTGTGTGCCGTGAAACCGCAGGGATTAGTCGGTGTCCGGAATGATAGTTATGTTCAACTTCGTCATGGAAGATACTTTAGAAGGTCTCCAGGATGTAGGAGTTGAACTGGGAAATGGAGGGATGCTATGTGATCCAGACTACGCAGATGACGTTGTGTGCCTTTTCCAGTCGGTAGACCATGCACAACATGCACTAGACTTTTGAGGTTGGTTGCTCGGTTTGGCATGTGCTTTGCACCTTCAAAGTGTAAGCTGCTGTTACGGGAGAGGAACTAATGATTATGGACCGTTTCACCTAGCTTGGTAGCTGCGTGTCACACGATGGTAGCTCGGGAGTGGAGGTAAACACGCGTATATCAAAGGCTCGAGCAGCTTACACTGGACTGAAGCACTTGTGGCGTCTGCCTGATATTTCACTGAAGTTGACAGGTCGTGTGTACTGTGCTGAAGTGCGTTCAGTTCTGTTGTACGGTTGCGAGACGTGGAGTATGCATGTGGGCGACGTTCGTCGGTTAGATGTTTTCGACCATCGGTGTCTACGTAGCATGGCTGCGGTTGGATGAAGTAATGTGGATGTGAGGAATCAAATACTCGGTGCCAATTCTGAAAATACTTTGCGTCAGCGGGTGATACTTAGTAGACTACACTGGTTAGGTCACATGTTGCGTATGACGAACATTCGTCTACCATATCGTGCTCTATTTCCCCCCAATGAATGGGAGAAGCCATGTGGAGGTCAACAGATCACGTGGCAACGCGAGATGAGAAAATGTATACCGAACTTAGGTAAAGTAGGTGACCCAATTCTTCGTGGTTGGGGTCCGAAAGACTCGTCGACTAGCTGGCTGGAGACACTTAAGGATATGGCAGTGAACCGTGAACAATGGCGATCGTGCGATCATTTACCTTACCTTTTCCCACCAGTGTAGGTACACTCCCTGTTGCCCTTGAATATTCACTCTCCTTATAGAAACATGTAATCGTGGAGAAAAGACAGTGGATCAGTGGGGCTTGTCTTGCTGTTTAACGCTGAACAATGGTGATGATGATGACTTAAACTGGCATCACGCCAGAGGTAGACACTTGATGATATGAAATCTCAAGGTCATGATGGTCCATTGTGCCACTCCACAGTCTAACAGGTCATCGTAATTGAGTATTTCTCGTCACACACAAAATGTATGCCTACAAACTTTTAACCTCAACAGCTTCCAGGCTAGATCATCTACCAAGGGACATCACACGGTAGCAGCTTTTGAACGTCCACTTGCCGAGGTGTCTAGGGATTCTGTGAACTGAACTTAGTTGCAGATAAGGAACACGGGGTAGGGAAAGAATGACGGAATTTGAGTGACCTAGTGTTGGTATCTTTGACCATAAAATACAGTTAATCGTCAGTATAGGTAATTTGTTCAAAATTACAGATACACAGGGGAAGGCCGGGGTTAGACAGCATACCCGAGATCTAAGAAATTAAAATTATTCAAGGAATAAAATGAAAAAAAATATGGGAAAACAACAGCAACGACAGAATTCACCAGAATGGAAAATGAAAGCACAGGCGAGATAGAAATACTCGAAAACGAATTGGTTGTAGTTTATTCACGAAGCGCATGCGTCGTTCGATGTCCTATCTGGAATGAATCGATGACCGATCAGGATGCCCATTTCGTTTGGACCGCGGTCACAATGGACTCGGCTAGCATCCAGGGGAACACCGATTGGGACATTTCCACCGTGACCATGGAGCAGGTAAGGTTCGAAATTGCCCCGATCCCAGATGTCACGGTAGAGTAGATGTGTGTGAACTGCATCCGGAACATGAAGACGAGAAATCAGCTGGGCGTAGTTGGTTCTCATTGTCAAACCTGAACAGATGGCATGGAGGACAAGGTGAAGGAGTGACAATGGATCGAAGAATCACGGGGATTCCACCAAAAAAACGACTCAGATAAGACATAATGAACCAATGTGAAATCCTAAAGTAGGGCGTCTATTCCGAGAAAAGGTTAACACGAATATAAAACTGGAGATTAGGCTAGAAAACCACCTAAACTCTAATTAAGTAAAATAATGTTCAGTTTCTTATCAATTTTCCAATTCTGATTTCAGTGTAGCTGGGTCATATAAGCTTATTTGCTAGACAAGTCTGTTTGCATTACAGCCTCTTGCTCATACTGAGTACAATTTCTTTTTCCATTCCATGACTACATCCTCTGATTGTTCGGAGTTGAAATCTGTCCTTACATTGAAATACCACGGCCACGTGAAGTAGAGATAGGTCTTTCTGCTATTGCCCCCTCTGACTGGTTTCAACATAAAACCACTCGGTTCCTTCATAACTCTTCCCTTAATTACAATCTGAATTCACAGGTGCTGAGGTCTTACGTTATCCATCACTTGTGTGCTAACCGACGTCTAGCGTCGACACCCTCCCTGCCTTTTGCATGCCCCAATAGTTGGGCCAATCCGACAACACAACATTAACTGGCAACGGGGTTCTCGAACTGCAATCACTGTGTAACACGGAGAGGCAAGAATCTTCCAATGAGGACAAGCTGCTGCAAGTGGAGTTGTCCGATAAAGCTTCTTACTTCACGATTCTCGAAGATTAGATTTCCAAAGCCTTCTGACACCTACATGGCCTACCACATTGTGGGCAACATTTCAGATATACCCTATGATTCCGATGTTGGTGTGTTATCTGAGTCACGATGCAAACAGCATGGTGGAGTTGATATATTATGAGAACAAAACAAAGATTCGATTGTTTCTGAGTAAATCTGGTCCAGTGGAAAGTGGTTGTTGCATCAACAACATGCTTCCGCCTAAGTCACAGCGAGATTGCACCTTAACGTGGCAAAAGCGCTTCCGTGCTTCCATGACCAACGAGCTAAACAGGATGGCTTATCTCAAGCCCAAGATTCAGTCATGCCTGGAATATTAATGGGTTGAGGTTGGACCAAGTAGCCTTCGGGTTCTCCAGGTTGGAGGTTGATTCCAGGCGACAACACAGTCGCAAAAGTTAATAGAAAAGTAACTGATGTGTCGTAAGGCTGTGGGGATCAGCCGGTGTACGAGAGCAGAAACATGAGTTTTATGACGAACCTGTCACATGCGCGGGAGAGCAAACGATTCGACCTTGCAGAGGCAGCACGGATCTCTAATTCAGACATAAGAAAATTTGATGCATCGGAAGATTGTTGAGGTGGGCACTGTGCCTTCCCAGCTCAACAAACAGAAAACGGGGAAAGGCTTCTGGGATTTTGTGCAGATAATCACCTATCCCTGTCTAGCACACATTTCTGACATAGCTCCCGTCGCACAGCTCTACAAGGTGCTCTAACTCGACAGTAGTCTGAATCAGGTCGACCGTATCACAGTAAGCTACCGTTGGCACATTTCTGTCTGGAACTGTAGATTGCACTGGACCACTTACATCGAATCTGACAATGCATTAGTTTTAATGCTATTCTCGGTACAGATCAGTGACCATCGACGCAGGCAACAAACACAGTTGGCCGTCGAACGGCTGTCTGATTTGGATGTTGGCCATAGCTGTGAACGGAATCTATCAGACTAGTTAAGAACCCCGGCAGGCAGCACAACTGACGGTCAATGGGATCAAGTGTCGTGCGAGAATCAGGAAGAGATAACCATTGGAATCAGGAGAATCCGTGTACTTGAGAATAGGAAGAACCATGGCTTCTATCCAGGGAGTGGAACCAATTCCAGATAGTGGGAAAACACAAACGATGATGCAAAACGAGAGTTAACTCAATGGGAGCACATCATCAGAAGGTGTGGAATGACTGCACGTGCTCAATAGTCTTAATGTAGATGCGCCTCCACTCAGTTATACCCCACTGTCAAGCCACCAGGATCTTGTCAAAACCAAAAGCTTTGGTTGAAAACCCTAATCGTTTTTCTGCTTAGCGGTTCGAATCCTTCGTAGTGCCCGTCCGTCCATCAATCCCTATGAGTTACATGTCTACAAATAATTCCATACCGCATCGGTTGTCGCGCAGGGTAATCAGGACCGCGTTGCCCATTGCATTGAACGGGGCGGGAAAGTGGTAAGTATGCTACTGTTCAGAGTTCCAACTCTTATATTCAGCCGATCTATTCTTTTTCCAACCAGAACTCTTCGCCCCCTCTGCCTACCCATACTATCCCCACTGGTAACACACCCGATACTCGCAACCGTTCATTGTCAAGTAGTGTAGTTGGTGGTTTTCAGTCTGCTGGCTCACATTCTCTCAAGAATCGTCAGTCTCTGAATCTCGGTTCCTTCAACGTGCGCACTTTAATGCAGGTTGGCCAACAGGCTTGTCTAGTTCTAACGGTGGACTGACTCACTTTCGATTGATGTCTGCTGCGTGAGTGAAACAGGAATTCACGATTCGAATAGAGGAGAGTAATTCAACTAGTTGCGTCACATGTCTCATCACGAAATTTCATGCGCACTTCAGGAGATGAAGCAGCTCAAGCAGTGTGTGTGTGTGTGTGCAGACAATCATTTAGTCCTATCTACTACGATTTTCCGACACCGTTCGCGTCGCACTGCGACATGGCGCTCTAACGCGATGGGTTGTATGAATCAGACCGACCATATTGCAGTTAGCTACCGTTCGTGCGGTTGTCCAGAACTGTAGATCGTACTGGACCACGTACGTCGAATCGGACCATGCGTTCGTTTTAATGCGATTTTTGCTTCAGCTCAACGGCCATCTACGCAGGCAACAAACCCGATCGGCTGTCGAACGACTGACTGATTCGGCTGTTCGCAACAACTTTGAACAGAAACTACCCGAGGAACTAAGAACTGCGACAAGCAGCAATGTAGACGAGCTGTGGGATCAAATGAAGCAGGCTACGCATTTGGCAGCCGATTTCGCCTGTGGTCCTAGATCTAGCTCGGCTTTGGAGTTAAACACGCGCATATCAAAGGCTCGAGCGGCTTACGGTGGGCTGAATCACTTGTGGCGTCGGCCTGATATTCCAGTGAAGCTGAAGTTGAAAGGCCGCCTGTGCTGTGCCGCTGTGCACCCTATTCTGATGTATTGTTGCGAAACATGAAGTATGCGCGTGGGAGATGTTCGTCGCAATGTGGTTTTCGTTCATCAATGTCTACGCGGTATGGCTAGGATGGGATGGAGTGAACGGGTGAGTAACGTAGAGGTCAGGAATCTAGTGCTAGGGGCTAATTCTGAGAACGCCTTATCTCAGCCTACGAAGCTTAGGAGATTACGCTGGTTGGGTCAAATGTTGCGTTTGGCGAACACTCGTCTACCATGTCGTGCCCTAGTTGGTGTTCCTCCCAAGGAATGGAAGAAGCTATGTGGAGGTCAGCAGATGACGTGGCAACGTGGAATGAGAAGATGTGCAGAGAATTTATGTAAAGTAGGTGTCTCACATCTTCTTGTTTTGGGCCCGAAAGACCCGTCACCTAGTTGGGTGGAGACACTGAAGGATATGGCAGTCAACTGTGAAGTGGCAATTGTGTTGTCATTTTCTATCGAATCAGAATGATTGAAATAGTACGCTTCTATAATTAAACTGTGTTCCGTGCGTTGGCTATTGCACGTGTACTTGATAACTGCAGCGCTACATGCTACGTTGTTATCCGCCCATATACTGGAAGTAAACGAAAGGCCGATGGGATCAAAAGTATCATCTAAGTCTACAGGAATGGCTCAGAGTGATCGGCAATCTTTGGTTATCTACGACTCGGGTGCCTAATAGTATTGTGATTAGTCTTAGTCTGACAATGTCAAAGCAAAGTGCACAGAAGCCCCTCTTTTTTGAGAAAATTCCCCATCTGTTATGGCACTTTCAACATCGCTTCAAAATTATGCCAAAATTTCCGAATAATCTCACACAGCACATTGAGAAACAACACGGCGTGACGAACAAGCTTGTTTTCAGTTATTCGTAATCAAGCCAATACATAATATCAAATATTGTTTACTACAAATGAGACTGGAGATGATAGTAGTCAAAATGTCCAGTGTTGTGTATGTGTGTGTGTGTGTGTGTGTGCATGAAACGAGTGGAGGTCGAAATTAATAATAATAATAATTAATATAATAATAATTACGAATAACTGGAAGCGAGCTTCTTCGTCACATTGTGTTGTTTCCAATATGCCAAAATTAATCAGATTTATGCTTAAAGGACTTGGAATCAGATAGGATTGTGCCACTTTTTCACAAGAATTCTCACGAGGACATCCTGTGAAAAATTCTGGGGCAACGCAAACATGGCGTGTGCACAACAGTTCACGTTTCAAGCCTATGCGAGCAAAATCACAACAGGTCAGTCGGTTGGCAATTCTCAATGGTTTTGTTACAACTTCAAAATAATATGGGAATTGGTACAGAAGCATTTTAGGGCAGAAAAAATTGGATTAGGTTATCTCCCTTGTTGAGTTGTTACATTGGAGCACCAAGTGGGCATCCGATGTTTTTTCCGGTTAGACTGGACGGGCAATTCGGATGTTGACATTGTCATACAACAGCCACAACGCCCGGTGAACGCACACTTAAAAGGAACTGGGAAAACCATACAATTGTTTTTTTTCATGTATTTATAATTCCCCTTTCGTATGGCAGGCAGGAAACATTTGTATTTGTTGGAATTTGAGCTTCATACCTAGGAAATTAGGACAATTTCTTATAATGGACAATAACGAATATAATGCTGTTTGTATGTTTTTAATGAGTTAATTGCTGAGTGGTTACCGAGCGGGTACAGTCAACCTGTACCTGTCTCACGGGCAATGACAATGAACACTTAGATGGATATAAAATAAATTAATCGATGTAGATCATGCTTCCACGTATACAAAGATATACTAGAAAAAAAACATACCATGAATCCTAATGAGTGTTCGTCGAACAACAGCTCGACAACAATCTTTCAACGTGAACGGTGACCAACCGGACTTTCTTTGTTCCGAATGACTTGAGTGCTTCTCAATGCGGTCATCCTCATTGTCACCGTGGATAATTTCGGAACAACCACATCGATGCAGAAGCCAACGAGTTCGCACTTTAACCAGTGTGTCCGATAAAGTTTGACTATCCAATCGACATTCCACGGACAATTGATACAAACAATGTGGGTAGATGGTACAAGAGGCGTGTGCGATCGCTTCCATCACCAGTTCGTCGGTGCGAATGGGCCAGAATCGATTCGTTTCAAACGAGTGGTGGCCGTTTTTGTGATGTGAAATGTCTTCACCAGTCCACAAATCGAATTCAAAAAGTTCCGGGGTAGCGATATACAAATCCAACAGTAATGCTAATAGCGGGCCGATCAGTAAGGTGCGATAGACATACTGCGTGGTCATATTGTCTTGACAACCGGAGATCCCAATCGTCCTATTTTCGCCCAGAATCTTTGTAATCAAACATGGAACAACGGTTGATTGATTAACTTAAACGCGTATAATACGCGACGAATAAACCTTAGCTTCTAATTATTCCATATTTCAACATCAAACGAGAGGAGACCATATGCTCTCAACAGACAAGTCATTTAATTGGGATTCAAAAGGCCAGATAAAAAAAGGATGACAGGAGGCTATCAGCGAAGACATGAACCGTGGAGTGATAAAGGAATCGTACCTCAAAGAAGACGGTGGCTTACGCCACTCGACAGTGTCGAAATAGGTGTGATTAATTAATTTAACCGGGTTACGGTGGTATCTGTTAGATGCAATTAGCACCTATCTCGCCATTGCATCTAGAGAAACATGGTACGGATTTGCTAGGAATCATCCAACTCCCCGGGAAATGCGACGTGAACACGGGACGAACAAGTGCAAACCGAACATCGTAGACTGCAGGCTACCTGTACTTTTCTTATTAACTGAAAAACGATGTGTATTACGTTCAGGAAGGGGGTCGCTACCAGCAGAACGCTTTTAATTGGGAAAGCTGATCGGGAGCGGGAGGACTCGGACCTGCGAATTCCACGTTGAAATGCCGCGATGTTAACCGCTTGACTACCACCAGCCAAACGATTTGTTTAACATCATTATTACGAGTGCTAGAAAGCGCTTACACGTCACTGACTGATTGATCATGGGTAGTCGATTCTGCTGTGATGCATGACTTCTCCACGGAGAATGACATTATAAATTGTAAAGATACAACAATTGTAGCGTCCATGGTTTTCAACAGTGAGTTAGGCATCGCTGAAGTAGGATGAATCCTTACTGAACGAAACGCTTCATAGGTGGGCGGTGGTTGCAAATCATCCGGACAATATTTTGATAGCACTACGATTGTTTATAGTTCCAACGGGAATGATCATATCCTAGTGTCAACCGGCCAAAGAGGGACAAGTGAACCGAACGACTCCGAATGATATGAGTCCTCGGTTAATGCATATTAGCATCAGGTTCCGCGTCATATCACACAAAGTGGACACCATTTCCACCATTCAAATCGCGAATTCACCCGATCTACCGAAGCAGTTAGTTTTACGGGTGCCATCTTTACTGAGACTGATATTGTAACGTGGGGGAAAAATGTAAGAGTGCCGTGCACAATACCAAACAGGACCATCTGATCAGCATTAAGAGTATGATTTTATGCTATTTTTTAGCAACTGCTGAGAAAAACAGTCAGCAAACAGGTCAGTACTCCTACATGGAGGGCACCAACAACTACAGTAGTCCAGTGAAACCGACACGCCACAATGAAGGAGTTTACTGACGTGTTGCATCCCTGCATGACGCAGTGAACTATCTAGGAGGACTTATCTCAAGTCAAAGATTCAATCACGTCTATGGGTAAGGGCCTGACTAAGTAGTTTCCTGGTCCTCAGGGTTCGGGGTTTCCTTTGAGCTGGCAATTCAGTCAAAAAATTAAATCGAGGGAGAATTGAACCAAGTAGATAGAATTTCATTGAGTCACTATCCACTATCTTTTGGGCAGGTCCTTGTTATAACCCTAGACGTTCTCATGCTTGGGTGATGGACCTCCTGGAAGTACTTGTTCACCGTTTCAATTAGCTACAAGTATAAATCGAATTCCATACTGCGTTGGACGCCGCTAAGACTAACCAGGACCGCGCTGCGCATTGCATCAAGCGGGAAGCGGAGAGATAATTATGTTACTGCCGAGAGTTCTCTCTTTTAATTTGGAACTAACAATCGACTCATTGATGATTGATATAGTGTCAGTGAAAAACAAATTCAGAATCCGCGCAATGTAGTTCAACTAACAACGCCTTAGATATTATCGAAATATTCCCTAAGCGCCTCAGGAGCAGATGCAGTTCGAACTGCGGGTCAACGCGGTGTATAGATAATCCTGATTGACAAGGCTGAAAGTGTACATCCAACCTGGATCCCGGTTAATAGTCGCTTACGCGCCGTAAGTCTCTATGGGCCAGCAGGTATGCGAAATGAAATCTGTGTCAAGTGCAGCCTGTTCGCCTTCTCGGAATGCATTCATACAGATAGAAGTTGATACGAAAAAGGACGAATGTTATGACGAACTCATCACGCCCGTTCGTAGGAGCAAAGGTGCTTATACAGTAATGCAAGCTGGTGGTTCTAAGGCAAAAGGTAGAGAACTTGATGGAACAGAAGCTTGTTAAAGTGGACATCGCGCTCCAATACTCAGCGTACAGATAACGGGGATACATTTATCAAATTTTATGCAAACGATTGGTCATTCATGTTTGACGCGAATTTCCGACAGTTCGCATCGTATGGCAACAGGGCGCTCTAAATTTACAAATACTCTGAGCCAAATCGATCACATAACAAGAACGCCAGTAACAACATGGAACCATAAGACCTCAAGTCTCCAAACATCGTTTGGAGTGATCCTGTGGAATCCAATCCGGCAATCGAACAGCATAAACACGGGGGAGTCCATTGGCCAAGGTTTTTATACCTTTTGCCGTATCAATCACTGGTTATCTTGAATCATCTTCCAATCACTACCTGCTTCGCGGAAGAGCATACGTTCTCAGGGCCTGCAGAAAACATGTCCCAAACCTCAACCAATTCCCTTACCCTTAACCTTGGAGTTATTCACAAAATTGTCCTACCTTATTCTACCAATACTAAGAAGGCAATGCCGTCTGAAAATCCAAGTCTTCGCACATCTGTCCACAATACCTATGTTTCGGACCTGTAGAGCAATACCGACACCACTGCCACTGTATAAACTCGATCCTAGATGAATAACCGGATTTCCAACCAACGCCATGGATGTTTAAAATTAGTGACCGCCAATCAAACCTGTATTCGCGCGGACATTTCATCCGATATACGACGATCAGGTAAGATACAAACCCACCAGATAACTGAATCTAGCTGACTTATCCAGTTGTTTTTCTTCTGTAGGAACAAGGCTCGTTCTTGGGCCAATCTAGTGCTGCAATAGCATTTTACACTTTGAACGTAAAAAACATTACGAACATACACAGACACTCGGTCGTACAAGCGATAAAGGCCTACAACTACAACTTAATTGAGCCTTTACTTGGTAGCACAAAAGTAGTCAACATATTTTAAATCAGACAACTTTCGTCTGAACAAATGTCAACATGACGATTCTAACATGAGGATAATAATCCCTATGACAAAGTTGAAAGGGAAACACGAAAAGGGGGAACCCCGATGAACACGAGTGTTCGTGGTAAACTCAGGTGAAACATAACCGTAGGCACGAAATCGGCTTCGGTTGTTTGAATAAAGAAGCTGCAAAAGTGAAATAAATTCCTTTGGCACGCATTTTAATAAGGAGTGGGATCAAAGAATCGTACGATTACCGATAAAAACGCTACCTTAAGATCAAGGAAGACAAGTTCATGGCCTGGGGAAGATGCGCGAAGTAAACATTTGGTCATCAGAACTGGATTCGGGGAGGAAGAAGCGAGCTTGATTCTCACGTATAGACCTTTTGCCGGCACTAGGTGATCGACGAAGGATAATGCTCACGGGCAGTTTGAATGCAATGCTCGCCAAATTTCACATAAAGACCTATCAACTTTCTTGTAAATGACTACAATCACCGGCTCACATCAGTCCTTAGGAATTGGTTCCCCTGTCCGGATTGATCCGATGAGTTCTACTTACTTTGTCCATCACAATCTGTGATCAGGACAAACTTGAATGTGCCAATTACCGTTGTGGATTAGATCGGCTAGGACAAAAGACCGGGATCGGGCTAATCAAAACAAGTCCTGGCAGAACTCGTCTTTGGCTGCAGTCCGTGTGGGTATACATAGATATGGCGAACAAACAACGATGCTTCCAATCGACTGCTATTGGTGTGCGTAGAAATACCACATAAACAACTGTTGACTGGGATCCCGTCTAAAAGTATACGGTCGACTAACACGCTCTGGCCAAGATCATTGGGAACCGGATCAATGGACATGCGAACAGTAAAACGAGAGTGATTGTATTCAGACCTACGAAGAACAACTATGCAAGTGGGATCTTACACGTGCGTCTGGAAGATGTAGCATACATTTGCTTAAAAAGTTCCAAGAATTCTATCTAGGACAGCTCATTGACCTATCTGGGTTGACATGCGAAGGATGAAGGCAGTTAAATAAACTAAACACATGCTCAATTAATGCGTCCACGTTATTTCCTCTCATTCCACTAACGTTACCATCAAGTAAATCTAACCGCAAGACTGTTTAGTAGTTAGGAACAAAAGATATGAGACGAACTGAGATCTCATTAAGAAAGAGATACACCGATAGCAGCTTTGCCCTATAGTTCTAGATCCATTAATTACCAATGATACAATTACAACTGCAAATCTCTAGGTGGTTTCATTTGTCTCCCCAACGAGGTCGGGAATGCAGCCGAACAATCCGAAAGGGAAACGGAGAAAATCGGCCGGTTCCGACAAATTCGCGCCAGTTCATTTCAAACTGGGTGTTCGGGCGATGATAAAGGTACTTACCTCCTTGCTCTGTGACATTTGGAACGAGAAACGTAGTCCGTCGTCGTGGGATGAGTTGTAGTTTGTACCCATTTGCGAGAAGGGAACATAGTGGCCGTGGCAATCGTCATGGGATCAGTTCATTTCCGACAGCTACCAGGTCTTTGCTTCGATAATAGTGCGTCATTTGGCACCGATTCGTAATAATAACGACCACGAACAGCAAGCCGGATTTTCTCTCCAGGTCGAGGTTGCGTTGGCCAGATTTTCACTTACTGCCAGCTATTTTGAAACGCGCCGCACGCGGCGTCCAACAAGCGTGGCTTTTCTCGATTTGAAAGGCGCCTCCTTCAACTAAGATAATCGAACAGTGCAACGGAAAGATAAACCAATGAATTTCACGAACCTCCTAAAAGCTCTGCACTACCATAGGTACGGTCGAGTACATGAAACGATCAGCGGCATTCGACAAGAGTGTTCCATCTCTCCGATTTTGTTAAACCTCCTCATCAACGAGATAATGGAGAATGTTTTACCAAGTGTTCACATTGCCGAACTGGAACCGATGAATACTCTAATCTAGATTACTCCGATAACCTTGTCAAGTAGTTCCAACGTATAGGATGAGTTCATTAGACAGACTGATAAGAACTGTAGCTCTGCTTGACGTGTCCTTTGCACCTTCAAAGTGCAAAGTGATATTACAAGATTGGACAAGGACATTTCCGGCCTTGATAATGAACGCGGAGCACTGCGAACACAGTGCTTCCACCATAATCCAGCAATACTACGAAGACATGGCCGTTCTAACGGGAACAGAGTTCTCACTTCGGTCTTCAAAAGCCATTTAGGTGGGGTTGAGGAGTCATGTGTAATGTGCTTAAGGGGAACAATATCCGTTGTTCCATCATCTTTAATAATGTTCAGCGCTTAACAGCAAGACAAACCTCAATGACCGCTGCACTTTCCCCAAAGTCAAACGCTTCCATACGAAGAGTGGATATCCAAGGGGAACAGGGACTGCACTTACAAAGGGCGGTAAAAGATAAGAATGATGTGGTAGGTGACAAATAGAACAGTCTGATTATACAAGCGTACTAAGTCGATCATTCTGATTGGGGGGAAATTGACAACACGATTGCCACCATTCAGGGTCTACTGCCATATCCTTCAGTGTTTCCACCCAACCAGGTGACGGGACTTTCGGGACAAAATCAACAAGATGTGAGACACCTACTTTACCTAAATTCTCTGCACATTTTCTCATTCCATGTTGTCACGTATCTGCTGACATTTATAAGACTTCTTCCATTCCTTGGGAGGAACACAAAATAGGGCACCGCATGGCAGACGAGCGTTCGCCCATAATCCTTGGTTCTTCCCCCGTAACAGCACCTTACATTTTGAAGGTACAAAGCACATGCCAAACCGAGCAACCAATCTCGAAAGTCTATCTAGTGCATGTTGTGCATGATCCACCGACTGGAAAAGACACACAACGTCATCTGCGTAGTCTAGGTCACACAGCTTCCCTCCATTTCCCAGTTCGATTCCTACATCCCAGAGACCTCCTAAAACACCTTCCATCACCTCGTCCAAGACGAAGTTGAACAGAAATGGAGAGATGGGACACCCTCGTCGAACGCCACTAGTCGTTTCGAATGAACTTTACAGTTCACCGTATACCCTCATGCGACCACAGGTATGCAAACACAACGCTCACGGCAGGTTCGCCAACTTCACTAGCATTCCACTTCGGCACCATCCAAACCACTGAGTAGAACGCGCCACTCAAGTCCATGAACATTACTGATCGTAAGCCGATGTGTGTCTGTATATGACGTATTGAGAGCAACTGGCGAAGAGTGATTTAACCTCCACCTGGAAGAAATCCGGAACGCGTTCCTCATTCAAAATATCACAAACCAAGGAGTCAAATGGTTTCATCAGGGCTTATTCACATAATTTGTAAAGAATTGGGGAAGTTCGTTGGAACCGGCTGCGTCTTCTCTCTTCGGAAGCCGAATATTCGGCTATACTACAAATTCCGAAGAGAGGTGCCTCAAGAGACACCTCCCAAGGACTTGCAGCTGCCGACGTCGACCTAAATAAGTCAGAGTGTGGCCAGTTTAACTGATCCTTGAAATGCGCAGCCTAACGGTATACTTTTCGTTGTTCTCCATGGATGGCATCTCCATTTCTATTGCAAACGACTTCACTAACCGAAGTTCGCCGACTGCCGGTGTCACGTATAAGCTCAAACACTTTGACTGTCACCTGATGCGGCAGCTACTTCCATCTCTCCGACTAAATTAACCAACCAGCTTTTATGGTCAATCACAAAGCGTATCGTCAATTGATGCTGCATCTGTCGACACATCTTATTTGCCTCCTTGCAGTTAGAGAGCTGGCCCCTTTGTTCCATTCGATCCACCAACCTTTGTGAGATCCGGTGTCTTTGATGAACGCTAGATCTAGGACCACAGGCGAAATGGGCTGCCAAATGCACAACCTGCTCCATTTGATCCCACTGCTCGTCGCAGTTCTGAGTTCCTCAGATACTTTCCGATCACAGCTGTTGCGAGCAGCCGAATCAGACAAACGTTCGAAAGCC
>LUCM01008972.1:2229-17386 GCA_008360955.1 Fasciolopsis buskii | reverse complement strand
ATGGCTTATCTCAAGCCGAAGATCCAACCATGTCCGGAAGGTCAGTGGGTAGAGGCCTGACGAAGTAGTCTCCTGGTCCTCCGAATTGGGGGTTGATCTGAGTTAGCAGCTCAGTCGGAAAAACGAGTGGAAGAATAATTGACAAAAAGTAGATGGGATTCCACTCAGCCACACCCCACCGCCATGCCACCAGGTTCTTGTCAGAAACAAGGGCTTTGATTGAGAACCCAAATTGTTCTTCTGCTTAGCGGCTCGACTCCTTCGTAGTGCCCGTCCGTCCATTAATTGCCATGAGTTACATGTCTACAAATAATTCCATACTGTATCGGTCGTCGCGCAGGATAATCAGGACCGCGTTGCCCATTGCATCGATCGCAGGTGTGATGGATAGTGGTAAGTATGCTACTGCTCAGAGCTCCTTCCCCCTTTTATTCAACCTGTTTCCTTTGTCCTCAACTCAATCTCTGTGCTCCTTTTGTCCACTCATAATGTCCCTACTAATAACATGCCCAATAGTAGCAACGTTTCATTGCCAAATAGTGGTTTTGTGTCTGGTAGCTCACATTTTCTCAAGCCTCGCCAACCTCTGAATCTCGGTTCCTTTAATGTGCGCATTTTAATACAGGCTGGCTAACAGGCGTGTTTGACTCTGACAATGGACTCACGTTCGATTGATGTTTGCTGCGTGAGTGAAACACGAATTCAGGATTCGAGTAGAGTAGAGTAGTTCAACTAACTGCGCCTAATGTCTCGTCAAGATATTTCCTGCATATTTCAGGAGACGAAGTGGCTCAAGTTGTGGGTCAACGCGGTGTAGGAAAAGTCTCGAGTGAGAAGGCTGAAGCAGCCCTTTTAGACTGAATCCCAGTTAACAGTCGCTTGTGCACCGTGAAACTGCAGGGATCAGTAGGCTTCCGAAGGGTAGTAGTGTTAAACGCAGTTTATTTGTCATTCCAGCATACGCTTCAACAGACTGCAGCACCGACACACGGATAAAGACGAGTTTTACGGTGACGTGGTCACCCTTGTGAAATTTTAGTGGTCACAGATGATTTTAATGCACAAGTTGAAAAAAACTGAGGGCGTTGGAGTCCTGTTTAGGTGGGCGGTGCACCTCGCCTGCTCAGCAAATAGATAATGGAGGAAAACTTCTCCAGTTTTGTGCAGCCAATCGTTTATTTCTATCTAGTACAACTTTCCGACACGGTAAACATCGCGCAACGACATGGCGCTCTAATGCGATGGGTTGTCTGAGTCAGGGTGTGTTATTAATGGAGATACTATGGGTAGGCAGAAGGAGCACAGAGATTGGGTTGAGGACAAAGGAAACAGGTTGAGTAAAAGGGGGAGGGAACTCTGAGCAGTAGCATACTTACCACTATCCATCACACCTGCGATCGATGCAATGGGCAACGCGGTCCTGATTATCCTGCGCGACGACCGATACAGTATGGAATTATTTGTAGACATGTAACTCATGGCAATTAATGGACGGACGGGCACTACGAAGGAGTCGAGCCGCTAAGCAGAAGAACAATTTGGGTTCTCAATCAAAGCCCTTGTTTCTGACAAGAACCTGGTGGCATGGCGGTGGGGTGTGGCTGAGTGGAATCCCATCTACTTTTTGTCAATTATTCTTCCACTCGTTTTTCCGACTGAGCTGCTAACTCAGATCAACCCCCAATTCGGAGGACCAGGAGACTACTTCGTCAGGCCTCTACCCACTGACCTTCCGGACATGGTTGGATCTTCGGCTTGAGATAAGCCATCCTGTATAGCTCGTAGGTCATGGGGTACGGAAACCGTTTAGGTCGCCTCAAGTTACAGTCTCAATGTGACGTTTGCGAAACATGCAACTCTCGTGCTGAAGTGGTTCGTTTCTTTGTGGTTTTTGATTGTCCATCTTTGCGTGATATCTTTCCAATTGGAAGGGAAGATCACTTGTGTAATACTAAGGTTGGAAAGCAAATATCGGGTACTGGCCCGGAGAATATTCTGTCACAACTTATCCAGCTCGGTAGACTTGGTTAGCTTGGTCACGTGTAGCGTATAGTAAACATACGCCTGCCGAACTTTGCCTTAATTTCTGTTCATCTTACGGAGTGGAAGAAGGCACGTGGAGATGAGCAGACGATCTGGTCGTGCGGAATGAGAATGTGTACAGCGAACTTAGGCAAAATACTTGCATCATGTATCCGTGGTTTGGACCCAAAAGATTTGCCAACCAGTTGGATGGAGTAGAGTAGAGTAGTTCAACTATGATGGCGAACCGAAAACAGTAGAGGTGGAGTTGCCATTTTCTGTCGGATCAGGATGATTGGAAAAGTGCGTTTGTACAGTTAGACTGTTTGTTCGAAGTGTTGGCTATTACGGGGTCTTTTGGTTTTCCAGCTTCTGCAGGTCTACCGCCTAGTCTGGTTGTACGTTCATTCTTCCCATTGAAACGTGCAATATGATGGAGAAGATGATGCTCAACGGAGCTCGACCTACTGTTCAGCGCTGTAAGATGACGACGATGACGGTGATTTCGGCGCTTTAAGTATCGGCCATTATAGAGGGTGATACGAAGACCAAGGAAACAAAAGCTTTCCGTTTCAAAAAATCAAATAAATATCACTACAGGCGCTCAAGACAGACCTCCATTCTTTCTCATGAGTAACGAAGCACTCAACTTTTCGGATGGGATTACACTAATTTCAATGTTAGCCAAGAAACAAAACAAATTAGAAGTGTAATTTTCACCTTTTTGCCTTCCTAGTTACGGTTAAGATGGTACATCATTTTTGTGAAGTTTCATTATCAATTTTGAACTGCCAAACGGTGTAAAGATTGGGACATATGAAATTCCTTGAAAATCCCCATTGAGAACATCGAGAAAACAATTTGGCGAACAAGCTCGTTTTAAGTGATTCGTACTCATGCCATTAAATCTCTATATATCTTGACAAAAATTTTCACTATATGAAAGATTGGATCTGTCAGAAACAAATACGGAGGGGGAAGGGATTTGTGGTGTGACATGCATAACCTGAATACACGAGAATGTGTTGTGTTAATTGTTTTGTTGTCTAGGGTTTGTATTGGGACGGAGGGTGGGCCAGGGGAGTTGAAGCGCAAACACAAATTGTTTTTGGGAACAAAGTGGAGGATTGTGAAGACGGATTGCGACAGCTTCCACAGTGCTCAAGAGGCGACACTTTGCCAACCTGGATTGTCGACCTCTGACCTTATACAGGGTCCGGAAAGCTTGCGTCACATTCACAATGTGATTATTCTGGGCTAGGTGTGAAACGACTGCGCTATTAAGTGACTTAATTGTTCCAGTGCCTAACCATGCCGGGTGGTGCTCACGGATGCGTTCAGACAAGCGCCTGGTCGTGCGGCCGATGTACATTGTCCCACAGGAACATGTGAATGAATAGATACAAAACGAGGCTTTAGAATCAGGGACTGTCTTTCGACCGTAATGACACTACGGGGCGGGATTTGAACAAGATACGAAGCTTAGCTGCGTAGAATGTCTTATTGATAGCGCTAGTCAGTCTTCGTCGTGCTATCTCTGCTAGCGTGTTACCTTTGAGTGACAGAGATATGTATACTGGCTTTCTCTCCAGTTAATTAACACAACACATTCTTGTGTATTCAGGTTATGCATGTAACATCACAAATCCCTTCCCCACCCATATTTGTATCTGACTAATCCAATCCTTCCTATAGTGAAAATTTTTTGTCAAGATATATAGCGATGTAATGACATGAGTAAGAATCACTTAAAATGAGCTTGTTCGCCACATGTGAAATTCACGGCGGAATACCGCAGTGTTAACCGTCTGACGGTCACTGGTTTATGTACGAAAAAGTGTAGCCTGTCCGCATATTCATTTATCATCCATTGAATACAACATTCCTGGCTAGGCAACTCGGGATAAATTTCAAGAGAAATTCGGCCAAAACAAAAATAGATGAGAGTTGCAAATATCCGTGTCAAACAGTCGAGAGAAGCACGGATATAAAAATTCTACTGATTACAACATTTGGCTACTTTATCCCGCTGGGTGAACGGGTCTCACACTCAACTCCGAAAGTCCAACAGGCTAAACGGCAAGTTTATTAATACAAACAAATTATGATTTTTGACTAACCTCAGCCGTTTATTGAACCTAGCAACGTTTAAAAGACCACGGTGTACGCATATCTTTCGGATTAATTCGAAAGAACCGGTGTACAAAACAGTGCTTCTTTTCTACAATTGCCAGGAGCAGTTGCTGCTACACGTCCAGTCTCCTGTTTTGCAACCGACTTCCTCAAAACCATGCCCTTTTATGATGAGAGCATCCAGTGGAGGATTGAGTTTTCCCGGGGAGTTCGGATTATTGACCACCAAACTAGGTTCACTGTATCGAATTACTCTCTCGTTCAACTGCCTCTGATTTGTGCAAATTTGACTGAAGCCTGCCGTATTGACTTCCTCTTGTTAAGTGGGCACTGACAATGAAAGAACCAACTATATCTGGCTCTCGCACAGACAAACAAACTGCCCATTAGAGGTAGAGGAATTGCACAATCTGAGATTAGTCCAATCCCTCCAAGCAAACTTACCGCTCTAAGAGGAATCGGACAAGCAAGCATTTGTTGCGGCCAGAACAGGCAAACTGATGCAAACCCGTTCAACTGGGGTCGTCGAACAGGCCATACTGACGGCTGGCGTTGTTCCCGTGTCAGATGAATCATCTCGTACAAGGTGACTAAATCGTCTCGAGATTCGGCAAAATACATCGGAGTTTGATTAGTCCGATCCGGTTGATCAGGATCCCATATGTAGGGTGGTCGAACGAGTAGACGTACGCATTGGGGAGCTTGAAGATAGGCGCAGAGCTGGATAGAAACAAACATATGGGCATAGGATGAAACATGCAACAAAATTACAAACGGCAGTTATATACTGAGTTGGCAGCACACATCGAATTAAGGCAATCCACCACAGCTTGCTTACGATCTTATTAGAGTACAGTGAACGTTATGAATCGAGAGCCTTGGACAAATATATAAGCTTGCATAGTGCCTAACGGTTTATTGCACTTTACTCAAGCATCTATGCACCGGAACAGACACGCACACACGAGGAACTACGGAAAAACATACAAAATATCTAACCGTGCACCAGAATGGATGAAAAAGGACTCACATGCAAAAGATTTCGTTTAGCACGTTTTACAAACCATGTGGAGGAAGAAATTCGACCAGAGGTTTCACGGTTTTCAGGCACAGATTCATCACAAACTGATCGAAGAAGTTTGTCCAGATCGTCAGCTGCATCCTGATGCACAAATGTTAAAATTTTCCTGTATATTTCAAGCTCGACAAAGCTATCGTGTTCATCCTGGAAAGACAACAAAGAAATGATGTGAAACAGGGATTCAGCTAGAAAAAGACTACCACGAACGTGCATCAATTCTGTAACAGTCCACCGAAATATCTGTCAGAAGTAGTCTCGTAGCTTAGCTGGCGCATAGTACATGATACAATTACGTGAGTCCGAATCACACCGATGTGCCTTAAAACTGTCTAGGCGCTATTCTAACCCATAGGCTAAGGAAAATAGACAGCCGCTAGTCACTTTGTACTCATAAATGGTTGTAAAAAGAGGTTAGTACAAGCCGCGGATATTAAAACTTCAAAGTTTTTGATCACCAGTTACTTCGGCAACTCAAAATCAACTGAGCATCTAATGAGAAAAGGTGAACTCGGTGTCTCCCTTCCTACGATATCAGACCCAGTAACTCGGCGATTCCAGATATGGCAAGCAGTCAAAGTGAATTACTTCACCCAGTACTTGCTTTTGCAAAAAGCACGATTCTCATCGGATAAGCGCAACTGTAGAGACAAACATAGCATGCAGGGCATCAACGCTAGACGTCAGATAGCACAAAAGTAATGGAGAACATAAGAATGCAACGCTACGTGTCGCCTAAAACAACACGGAATATAAACCTATGGACATAGTAACTGGGAGCGTAGTATCCGAAGCTAGGCCTCCCACCAACTGGATAGAGGATACCAAGACGAACGACAGAGGTTTATTGATGTCGGCCAAAGCATGAAGCAGACAGCAAAAGAACACGTCCTATGTACAATGAGCCATGCGTATAAATACCGTTAATCAGCCAGAGGGAGGACAGTGATGTAGAGAGTGACAGTCGGCCAGTCAGTGAGGAGCGATGTCCGAAGCCAAAATTCGATTAAGCAACCACAACGAAATTAAGAATAATTTAAAATAACCGCTTCTACCAGAAATAAACTTGCGAAAAACTTTAAAACCCCGAACCTGTGGATTTTTTGGCTAACACTTTCAAGCCTTCAGCTGAACTTCTACTTATAGAGTGGCTAGCATGCACTATCTGGTTACCATATTCTAAAAACGGACGAATATTTGTTCCAGCTAGCAGATGGAAGTCCTTCTTGGTGATGTACGCGGGTTAACGCATTATCAAGTTCAATGCCCAAGAGGAAAGGAAAGGCTAATGGGTAACCGGAAACCCAGAAGCTTGTAATAACCCATGGTTTGGTTTTGATAGGACCCGTTGGTCTGGAATCGGTGGTCCGGAGCTCTTTCGAAAGTCACTGAGACGTAACTGCTTCCATTTATGAGTACACCCCAATCGATAAACCAGCTTTTAGCTACATCTAAAACCAACTGTACCGTTCATTTCTCATTCTTCGTATTAATAGGCAGTGATAACATCTCATGTAACTCCCTCAGTTTGATTCTGTATGAGATCGCGACGTGGTCATCCACAATAACTCCAGATGGCCGTTAAAACAGTACTCGGAAGACACTTCGTCCTTTCTCTACCACCTTTATCGGCAATGCATTCCTCCTTGACAAACGGTAGACCAAAGGTATCCAAGTAGACTGGAGCTTCTGCAACACCAGGGGACGGCCGCGCATAAGATCTTTCATTCAAGCAGGCAAGCCTCTATGCAGCCCTGAACCTAATATAACCTCGGAGAATCACTCTCAAGCTTATCATGCCTCCTCAAATGCCCCTAAAATATTCAGGAAACTGTCCTAAACACCTTAAGCTACTCTCATCTGAACCCTTGTAGTCCATGGACGACTTTTATGACGAAGGATAGCACTCGTTCTAGCTTCGTTATCTCACCAACAGTGCACGGGCGGAGAAACCGTACTCTAGTCGCGGCCGTACGAGGCACCCATACGACATTGCGAAGGCACTATAGCTCAACCGCCAAAAGGAACAACGGATTGAACATAGAATGGATCTTACTGATGCACAGAACTTGACTGTTCGTGTCTGTAGAGTTGTACTAATGCCTCGTTCACACGAGGTTCGCCGAAATGGTAGTAAGTCGCATTAGACTATTTCTTGTCCACTGGGATGTATGAACACTTCGACATAATGACCGGCAAGAAGTGACCCGACGAGATAGCAGGCCAAGAGTGAATAACAAAGTCTCCTTTTCTGTCTCTTATTTGACCGTGGCCCACTTCATGTCATCAGCGTAAATGAAGCAAGGCGATTGCAGTGTGGATAGCAAGTCCTCGTTGTAAACCAAAAAATAGAAGTGGCCCCACAACAAAACCCTGAAGAACGCCACCAGCAGCAACCTACAGACTTGATCGGGGTTGTGCAACTCTCAAGAAGATTTGTCCTTTTAGGAAATCGGAAACTCAGCGAGGGGATACATTGCAGTTCGCAGGTACTAAGATTTAACAGCAGCCTGTCGTGAGGCGCATTTTTGAAGGCTTCTATGAAGTCCAAGAATATGACGTCAGTAAGATGGTTATTTGCCATGGCATCTGCCCAACGACCCATGGCCAACAACGTATAGGATCGCTTCCGGTGAAATTCAAGTTGGGCTTCACATAGGTGCATATGACCGTTGTATTACCGAGTTGGGTTGCTTTATAAGCACACTGAGGCACAATACGTAAGCAACAGCGTCGCACGATAGTACGGGAGCACAGCCTGAGGCCTAGCAGGACACGAACACAGGCTGAGCTCGGAGACAACAGTTCGGGCCAAAGTCCACAAGCCCCGTAGGCGAACAACAAACGGGGCAGCTGCTCTTGAATGAGCAACCACGTAAAACGGAAAATCCGCGGAATACGAACACTGGGCCCAACCCGCTGGCGGGAGAGGACAGGACACTGCCAAAAGTTTAATGGCGCCCCGCCAATACAAGCCGAAAGTCCCGTGAGCTCTATCGTTTTTATTTTTGTTAGGGTGGCCCTGGTCGGTACGTGAAACAGTCAGTGGCTGAACGAGTTTTGATAAATCCTTTCTCACTCACAAAGCGACCATCTACTGTGCACAGATTTTGTTGTTCTACTGGTTCGTGCTATTTTTCTTTCCATCCGATTTTCTCACAGCCTTCGGGAACTGGAGTCGGCCATCGTGTCACCGAAACATGTCTTGTCCCCGGTTGTCTCCCTGTTTCCATCAGATAACAACCAGGTATCACCAAACCCGCCTCCGCTGGCTGATGAAATCTTCGTCATGGATGCCTCCTAAAACTAGCCATGGTCAACGAGCGAAAACAGATGCACATAGGTTAGTAGGGGGGTGTAGCGCGTGCACTGGGGCCCCTAGCCATCGACGTGTGCTGTATGCAGGAGACTCGCAATCGAAATTCTAGCTTATTAATCCGCCCGACACCCCTATCCAATATTTCCGTGAAGTTTCACCTGCCGCCTTATGTGGAACTTATCGCTATGGCTTCCGGTATGGCTGACTTTGGAGGGGCTTTCAGTGAGAGGAACGAGGTTGCATTACATGGCTGGACCCCACACTATAGCGGGTTAAGCGCAGTGAGACACGAATGTTTGTTTTCCCATTGCACTCGTCTACAGATTGCGGCAGAAATGCATCAGTCTTCATCACCGGGATCATCGACTAGTGGTAAACAGCAAGGCACACCATTCTCACCGCCGCCATTTTCCCCACGATTGCATGTTTCTATTAAAAGAGGGGATATTCAAGGGGAATAGGGTGTGCACCTATACTGGTGGGAAAGGATAAGATGCCACTGCAGTCAAAACAAGGAACACAGTCCAACTGTACAAACCCGCCTGTTTTCAATTATTCTAATTCGATGGAAATTGACAAAACGATCGTCACTGTTCACAGTTCTCTGCCACATCTTTCAGTGTCTGCAGCCAACTAATTGACAGGTATTTCGGACCCCAACCACGAGAACGTGAGACACCCACTTTACCTTTATGTATCTGCACGCTTTCTCTTTCCGCGTTGCTGCGTCGCCTTCTGACCTACAGATTGCTTCCTCCACTCCGCGAGAGGAACACAATTTAGGGCACGATATGGTAGACGAGTGTTCGCCATACGCAACATGCGACGCAACCAGCGTAATCTACTAAACTTCGTACGCTGAGATAAGGCGTTCTCAGACGTGGCACCAAATACTAGATTTCTCATGTTCATTTACTGACGGAGCCGCTGCCCCCAATCCTAGCCACATCACGCAAACATCGGTGGTCGAAAACCTCCAGTCGACGAACATCTTCCACGCGCATGCTTCATGTCTCGCAACAAAACATCAGAGTGCACATGCAACCATTCAACTTCGGTTTCACTGAAATATCAGGCCGACGCCACAAGTGATTCAGCCCACCGTAAGCCGCCCGAGCCTTTGATATGCGCGTGTTTACCTCCAAAGTCGGGCTACCAGCGTTCGACAAGCAGCTACCGACTTAATTGAGACGATCGTTAGATTCTCTCCACCCAACACCAAATTCGGGACTACTGTCATGCAGCCCTGTAACGGCACTTTACACTTTGAAGGTCCACAGTAAATTCCGAACCGAGAAAAATGAAAATATTTCATTTATTGGACAGTGCCAAGAGCATGCATTTTGCACGGTCTTGACGTGCGAAGATGGTGACAAAAAAGGAATAAAATACAAGGACTCAGGTGCAAACTTTCGGGGGCCTATACAGTAGTTGATAAAACACACCTGGGATCATATATTTGGTAAAGGTATTAATAGAAACAAATTTGCATGGGGGGCATTAGATTCCGTCGGGGCTTCTTGATCTTATCGCTGGTGTCGTTAATAATGATAATAATACAGTATATTTCTCGATTTGCGAGAGGCATGCGCAAGGCAAGACCAAATTTTTACAAGGATGATGCACATCAAGTGTAAATGATAGAAGTCGAATGGGATAAGGGGGTGGAAGAAATATTGAGTTATTGCAGAAGCTCACTGGAAAGTAAAATGAGATGCTGCAAAGCAATGGGGAAAGTACAAGCATGCCAGCGAAAGCAAAAAATAGAAAACTCAATTTTCAAGACCGAAAAAGAGTTTCCTGGGACTGTTTGCAGGCAGCGGACTACGAGCCATTTCGTGTTTAAGTGCACTAAATGTTCTCATTGCTAGCGCTCAACATGGATGGAGCTCAACGGTGGATATCGATATATGGCCAGAGACACCAAACTTCAGGAGCCTTACGTAATGGACGGAAACGATTAGCTGAAGAGATGACAAGCAGTGGTAATGCGGTAATTGGATGGAATTGGTGAAAACCAGGCGAAACGTCAGGCAAATTTGATGAGATACGTAGTTGGCAACAAACGGCCAAAAAAGCTGAGAGCGGAAAATGGTTGTCTCAAAGTATCTGGAGGAAACTTTTGAAGCTTTGGATATGGAACTACAAGGATAGTGATTACATCTACATAAGGATGGCGGTAAGCTGCACCGTTAGGCGCGTCAGATAAGAGAAATTGTGTATGAACACTCCTTAAATACAATAGCCAAGAATGTCCTTTATGCTGTCATTTTTGTTGTCGCAGCATTTGATGTTGTTCAGCAGTACGGGTGCGGAATATGAGGTGCGCAAGCTGTTCCGGAGACAGCAGCATTCACGGTTTTAATCGATCGCAGAAATGCGAATTAAGATATCCAGTGCGATAATCGTCGTAGTTTCGGTTGACCAGGCCAGAACTCGAGCGCCAGTTATAGCTGACAGGTTCCTAACAGGATTGATAGGGTAGCAGAATCTCCATCACGAGGAAGAAAGCGGTAGCAGCGCGTCTGCTGCGGATGCGAGAACTGAAACGCGAGAGAGAAGTAGTCTGGCTTGGGTGCCAGTTTGGGGTTTTAGTGATTACTGGATCGCGGCAAAATACCTGCAACATAGTGCATCTATTCCGTAAAATGTGGCAAATAGAAGTGAGCTATGGTAGCAGTGTTAAACGTGGTTGAAAGTTGGGGGCTATCAGGAACGACCTACTCAGCCCTGTCAATCCAGTAAAGAGGATAAGATGACATGGAGAGCGAGGAGTACAGAGGTTGGTGTTTAAAATCACAGGATGTGAGGATAGCATGGATCCATCAATTGGTACGTTGACATTTTCGTCAGCCCACATTGGGGAAATTTCGAGAGTTATTTGCTCAAGTCAATGGTAAAGGAGGTACATCACTATAATAGCGCATCTCGTAGGCCGCCGAATAATAACATTCGTATGTTTCTTCGGAAACTTCGAGAGACATGCTTGGCTGCATGATCAAATTTTACAGGGGTATTGTAGGTCACATCGAACAAGCAAGTAAACATTTGGGTACAAAATGAGAAGAAATAGCAAAAATGGCATATCAAAAGGAACAAAGTGTTTATACACACCAACGATGCGTATCGCAGGTGCAGAGTTCGATTGAAAGACGGCGGCGGGTGTGATGTCTGCAGTATTCGAATTTAACGGGTCTATAAAATGGGCATGAATGTTAAACTGTCATGAAGAAAGTCTCCAAAGACCTTGAGTGCAAAGTGCAACTTGTGAAAACGGACCAAAACTGCTGGCCAGAAGAACACTGATGGCCGATAGAAACCCTGCATTAAAATGGATACGAAAAAGTACATCGGCCATCTTACCATGAATCCTGGAGCCAAGAAAATAATTAAAAGGCTTTTGAAAATGCGGAGGGACGAAGAACACCGGCTAACCATTGTGCAAAACATGAAGAATGGAAACGTCGTCGGCAATGAGGAGCGCGGATTGATATGATATGCATTGAATAATATATATTTAACGCTGGTAAGCCAATGTAAAACAAACACGAGCTTCTTTGCTCCTTTGTTTGCGTTTGTGAGCTTAGCTGATTTGGATTACTGTCATAGTGATAGCTGCGATTGCCGAGGCGATGACTGGGGTGATTTTCGCGGTAGACGATGGTCGCGACATCTGGAGCAGGGAACTAAGTGTGGGTGCCTTCGTGGCAATTGGATGCCAACGTGGCGGGAGTGTTGTACACGGGCAGGCAGTTCCAGCAGTAAATCTGTGCAGTCGGGAGGACTTGTCCGCTCAAAGAGTCAAAGGCTTTGTGGATCACATTATGTGGTCTTGATACTTTGGCAGACTAGCTACGTTAGTGATTCATGAGGATTAGAAGCGATGTCCGCTTCATCGCGGACGTGGAGCAGGTCTAATTTACCCGTCCTGGGATAGCTGATCTAAGCCTTGGTTCAGCTTATTTTCACGGTGTGTTTAGACGTACGAGGATGGGGCCAGAAACTGAATGGTGGACACTTGGCAAGGCACGAGTGCAAACACATAACTGGAACGGAAAAAGGGAGAGATGGCAGTCTGGAGGTATTCCAGTTGAGGGTTATAGTGCGTGCAAACCAAAGAACGAGACGTGATGAATGTAATGTAGAATGAGGTATCAGGTCATGCTTGGAATGGTCTAATTGTTAAATGCATGCGCAAGTGAGGGTTTGGATTGGGACATTAAATATTAGTTTGGGAGTGAGTGAGAATGTGATGTGAGTTTGTCTTTTTATACACCTTGCTACATGCGCACTAAATGAGATGGAAAGTCAGGTGAAAAATTGCACTGGCTTGTTTCATTGACGGAGTTTTTTCCGATAGCTACAGTGATTTGCACTTGCGGAAACTACTGGGAATGAAAAATGGCTAGACCTTTTCGGGTGGGTTGAGATAAGACTTTGAGCGTCATATTCAGTCAATACCCTAGGTTCCATTTATAGGCTCTTCCTATGGGAGTGTAAGGATCGTGCGTGTTTAGCAAGTTGTGTATGGTTATTGCCTTGCTAATTTTGTTTTTAAAAGTGACGGAAGCAGGAGAGTTCATCCTTATATGTGGGGTAGTTTATTCCATGGGGAGGAATATTTGATGATGGATAAATTATTTCTAAGCGCTGTCCTCGACCTGGGAACTGACACCAAGAACTCAGCTCAACGCAAGCCATAGGAAAAGTTATTTTCTGCTTGGGGTGCAGAGATGCACATATTTTTACCAATAATCCTGTGAAAAAGGAGAGGTTGATGTGAATTCGACGCAGCCATAAGGGATCAAGATGTAGTTTTATGCAAAGTTCCATGTAGTTTAGCGAGGAAGAGTAGCCTAGAAGTGGTTTGGTAAATGTTTGCTAAACATTCTCAATCTCGAGTCTGTCACTTTGCCGCATGTTGGAACGCACGATGGAACAGTAGTCCAGAATAGGTCTTACGTGCGTTCTATATATTAACAACTTGGTTTCCTGGTTTCCAAAAGTTCTGTGCACCAACCCGATTAGTCTCCTAGTCTTTGCAACTTATATCCGGGTGTCCTGAGAAGTTGAATGTGCTGGAGTAGTGCAAACCCAGGTCTCTGACAGTGTGAGGGGAAAGAATGACTTCTTGGTTAATCTCAAAGATTCCTGTGGGAATGTGGCATTTGTGTGCAAGCACGCTGCTTTTTTGCGCCGAGAATTTCATTGACCAGGCTGCGCACCGTGAATCAAGCGGTAGTAGATCATTTTTTACATTATCTATGATGGTGTTGATGTCACGAGGGGAAAAAATGTACACAATTTTTATATCGTCTGCAAACAGAAAAAGAATGCCATGCCTAGCGATGTGAAAAATGTCGTTGATGTACAGCAGAAGCAGTATTGGACCTAGCACGCTTCCTTGAATAACTCCACGAATGATCGGACGAGGCATGGATAGGGTTTCATTTATATTCACTACCTGCATTCCCGAGGCCAATTGGGGTGTGACCGATGGGTCTTTATTTAGATGGCTCCGGCTTTGAACCGCTTTTGTGAATTGGGACAACGACAGAAGTTTCCCATTGGTGGGGAAGGTGCTACAATTTAAAGAAAGATTGAATAGATTGGACAAAATTATAGGAATGTCTGCATCCCCAAATTTGAAGAGAGCTGGTGGAAGGTCGTCCGGTCCGACGCGGAAAGACGGTCCCACCTTTGACAGTAGTAGTTTAATATCACTTGGGAGGAGAGTGAATCTTGGAGGGGGAGCAGCGAAGACTGGCGGAATGTCCGGTATAATGGTGTTGCCATCAGTTGTCATAGAGGCGGCGGAATAATCAATGAACACCTCTGAACTCATTAGAGGGTCATTTGCGCACGTGCCCCTGAATATGACTGACGTGATGTGCGTACTAGGTAAAGGGTTGTTAGTTCTCAGTAGTTTTGCCAGTGGTGCAGCCTTGTCGGCAGAGTGCAACGCTTGAAGTTCCTTCTTCTTTTGAAGAGAATCGAAAAGTGTCTTGATCTTCGTAGACAGACGGTTCATTTGCAATATCAGAGCAAATTATTTTGTCCTTTTGAATCTTGTCTAACTCAAAGAATACATTTTTTGAGACGGTTCAGTGTGCTCAACCTTTTGGGGATCGTGCCGCACTGGTTTGGAGTGATTAGATCAAGGCACACATATAGAGTTGCGTAAAATTGGATGTTGGCCAGTTGGGGATCCACCGATAAAAAGAAACCTTCTCAAGTTTGGCTACGGATTATGGAGGGAAGAGGGCTCCATGAGGCTCTGTGGTATGGGTTAGTGGAAGCCGAGGATGAGATAAAGGGCGTTGAAACTGAGAACTTGCAAACGATTTGGGAATGGTCACACCCGAGTAATTTTGTCTATGGATGTGCGCACCTGTGCTACGCCAGTTGTGAAGATAAGATCAAGAATACTGTCGGTCCTTGTGGGTAATAAAACATGCTGTGTCCACCCACCCAGTCGTACACTGAAAACAAACGCAGAAAGGTATTTCGGGGAAGAGAATGAAGGCCAACAAATCCATGGGGCTTTGAAGTCGCCCGCTACTAGCTTAGGGCCTGGAAGGTCGGCGGCCGCGTTAAGCGCGTCA
>LUCM01008971.1:12539-34404 GCA_008360955.1 Fasciolopsis buskii | reverse complement strand
TCTCATCCCACGTTGCCACGTCATATGTTGGCCTCCACATGGCTTCTCCCATTCCTTAGGAGGAACATAAAATAAGGCATGGTATAGTAGACGAGTGTTCGTCATACGCAAAACGTGACTCAATCAACGTAGTCTACTAAGCTTCATATCCTGAAATAAGGTATTCTGAGAGCCGGCACCCAATACCAGATTCCTGACCTCCGCATTATTCACCCAGTCACTCTATACAAGCCTAGCCATACTGCGCAGACATCGGTTGTCGAAAACCTCCAACCGACGAACATCTCCCACAAGCATACTCCATGTCTTGCTGCATGAGTACTGTGAAAAGAATATACTCCGAAACCTCAAAGGAGCACAGCACTGACAGGACCGACCATCCTGATCTTTCAATTCAGTGCAAAACAGAGTCGACAGATCAGGAGTGAAAACGGATCCAGCGACACCAAACTGCTATATACAGTCGAAATGGATTGGTGGCAAAACAACAACCGAGTGGAAGCACTTACTTTCACGGGCGAACACTCGCTTTTTGCTCCGATCGGATGTATTGTCATGATCTTCCTCCTCGCCTAACAACTAGGAAACCCATTGAAAAAAATGAACATAGACGTTTTGTCACTATAATGCAAATATAAAGAAACATAAACAAACTGCGACTGGGGGAAACTAAATTAATGAAAGAGCTTCAAAAGGCCAACGGATTTCTAAAACCATGATGAAGTACGAATACCCAGAATTCGTCAAGTTCGTCGAACGACTGAAATCCAGGGAAGGGAGAAATCCAGAAAGGAAAAGAAAGAATGATATCAAACCATGCTAGTCATTGCTACACGATATAATGAAGCCGTAGAATATAGACTTACATCCACAGCATTAAAGTCTCCATCTCCCATTTCAAACGGACTGGTTGTTCTGAAAAGACAGGACAGAAAATGTGACGAAATGTGCAGGGTAATCCTGAAGTCAGTATGTCCGGCAAAAGAGTTGGCCTGCTGAATTTTTATAAAGATAGGTGTCAGGCGGAATTCGTGTTCACCACAAAGTAAACGGCTTGATAGATGCAAAGCCAAAATGGTCGATTACCAAGGAAAACTGCAACCAAGAGCCAAAAACTGTCAAGCGTAAGCACTTTTTGAATTCAAACAAGGACTGTTCCGAAAGGTTGGGTCAGAACATCGTCTAAATTTGTTAGGTGTTACACGTGAACATATTGAACTCTCGTGAGATTTGACCGTCCAAATGATCAAAAAATGCAGTTGGTAGTTACACACTAACGCACTTTTCTATTCACTGCTAGACGCTTATTTAATTACTAAGTGGCATGCGTTACAACACGGGTGTCCCATGTTTATTTACATTGGAAGCGCACTAAGTAAACTTATACTAAAAGATCATACTGTTTAGTCCGGTCGTGCCCAAAATGTCGAAAACCTAAGGCATACCGTAGAACAAAATCTCACTCATGTTCAGCCGTGTCTGAACATTCGGTAGCCCATCGTTCTGTAAACTGGACAGTTGATCGAATGGAAATTTCGTCGACATGCGGTAAGCGTAAGTGGTGCTTTTTGATGGATTCATTGTTCACTAAACCAGACAAACAGAAAGCAACTAAAACCCGGGAGGAGATTATAAAGGAATAGATATCTATACCACCCAACAGGACAACTTTGCCAACACTAGGGAGCATTTCAAAAGTTGGGCGAAACGCTTTGGCTCATTCTCACTTTAATTCAGGGAACTTGGGCGAAATAGTAAAGCAGGATGAAAATTCACAGTTTTACCGTCGCAAACAAAATCAAGTCAAAAACTGTGAACATATCATGATCATGTGTGATGACCATGAGAATGGTAACGAAAGCACTACCAGCAACATAACGTAGAAAATGCTACCAACCTCACTAAGTCCTAATGAATTCCTCTGGAACTTGGTGACTCCGACTGATGAATTTTTTATAGTGAGGAGTCCGCTTATTATGCTGGAGAAGTCAGCAGATTTAGAGTAAACCAATTAATTTCATCCAAGGCACCTAAATGGTTGTCAGTGCCATTAACTGCAATCCAGATGGATAGTTGAGACAATGAATCGACTATGAAACTGGCATTGCAGATTATGCACATACCGCATTCTGATACGCAGCGGCATGCATTATTGTTTCACAATAAAATTCGCTGTCAGTAATAACTACAGAGGGGTTAATATCATCGAGCACTATCCAGGTGGCATACCTAGAGTTACTCAATCTAGTTTAGTCACCTTAAATTTACGGGCTTGTCCAACCGAATATGCAAGCCTCAGGACAGGCAATAGCCACGAAACCGATCGTGTGCTACTGAGAACCTCTGTTTCCTAATCTACATTTTATTGAACAAGAACTTTAAGTTGGCTAGAATTCCCCTGGAACTTCTTCAGCTATTATCCAACACCGATTATCTGGCACTGGCGACGTTATATATATATATATATATATATATATATATATATATATATATATATATATATATATATATATATATCGATCTGCGAAGCTGTCAGCTCAGTCGTTTTAATGATCAATTACCTTGCATTTTTGAAGCTGTTACGCCGAACTGGGTAATCCTCAAGGGAGCGTGTTAACTGACAAAGTAGTTTCATGGACTGTTATTAGATTCACATTCGTTTAATGGACCTTGTAAATCAACTAAGCTCACGCCTTTCCAGCAGACAACTGTTAAAAGTACGCACGTTCCTGAGGGTGGTGTGAGGCGCTACAATACGTTTTAGAACCTACTTCGTCCACCGTCCCGAGCTTAGAAAAGTAAGAACATCCATCAAGTAGTGATCACGAAGACGTCAGGTCAACTGATGAATGAAGTATAGCGAAAGCGACCAGAGGTGAACACTGCCCCTAGTTCACAGAGTGGACTGACCGCCGTCCAACGTCTACAGGTAGATTTATAAACTCGCTATGATAGTTACTCAAGTCAACCATGAAGCGGCTCAGATGGTCGAGACCCCAATCGGAGCAACAAAAAAGTTAGAAGTGATTGAAGAGCAACCCTGACGAGTGATTAGCTGGGGCGAAAAATTACTATAACCATGAAACGAGGCCCAGTTGGGAGCGGGAGGAATTTCTCTGGTACATCCATCCGTGAAGGACAGTACCACAGAGCAGCACGATCGGAGTCGACCCCAGGTATCATACTAGAAAGACACAGGCCATTGATTTATGTATTGTAAGCCTGTTCTGCGGTCTGCCAGAGTGAAAATCCGGTCAATACTACCCCGGTTTAATTTTTACGAGTAGACCTTTCGCACGTACTTGGTAACTGGTGGAGGATAATGTCCGGTAGCATTTTGGATGTGATACTCACCGTCCTCATCAAACATCGTGGCGAGCTCCAATAACTGCTCCGTCTTGCGCTATTACGCAATGAATACGGTGGGTTAACGGGGAGTGGGTTTCCGGAGATGGGGGAGAAAACAAACCGTAGTAGCTGACACATGAAACAGTCTAAAAATGCCCTCTCCAATCATTCCGATTCGACAGTAAGCGACAATGCAATCTTCACTGTTCACAATTTGGCGCCATACGCTTCAGCTGACGGGGTCTTTTGGACCCCAGCGGTTGAGATGTGAGGAACCTACTCCGTCTAAGATCGCTTTACATTTTTTCACTCAATGCTGCGAAACTTCTCAGACTGATTCTTCTGTGGTTTTCACACGATGACTTATAATTTTTCTTTTAAATCGGTACAACCACTGATTTACGTCATCTCTTACATAAGAGCTCCTTTTTCCAGATCCAACTCCGGTTTTTTTTAACTTCGACCCTAGCACTTCTCCGCCATGCTCGAAGGACGGAGATAGCCAATGGTAGAGTCCCGTCCTTGAAATCCAAGGTGGCTGGTTCATTTCCGGCCAAAGTCTTAGTGTGTAAGTAGATTTCCATTTTATACATTGCAATACAGTTTGGTTATTTTAGCTGGACGTATATGAGCTCCCACTTTTGAAATGCGCTATTATGTTTCGTTGCACGCCGTGAGGCGCATGAGATATCATATTACTAAACATCTGGCTCCTTGTAGAATAATAATCAACAACTGAAGCTGGACAAGTGAACAGCGAAGCACAGTCAGACATTGATAAACCAAAGCAAATCAAAAAAGCAGTATGGTGGATGAATCAATGGTCTTGTGTTGATATGTGGGTGTATATTCTCTACAACGGTTTGTTCTAAGTAAAAAATGTTGCACGAACAGACCATGCGTAAATGAAAAGTAGAGCGGAGCACCGGACTGTGGCGGAAAAAATGGGATAGATATACTGCGGCAGATTGATGTGACTTTTACAGACCGCATCCATTTCGCAAAAGAATCACAACTAAGTGTGTAGCTATTGGATAAATCTCCGATCCAGTCGGTTGGTGCGACAAAGTACGAGTTTGCCTCAAGATCCGAGAGAGTCATTCAGAAAATGAGCGACGAGTGAGTGAAAGGAGCACAGCCATTAGAAAGTTAATAACTAAGACAAAAATGTCCAGAGAAAAGGAATAAAATCAACGGGCAGAAATCGAATACGAAGGTTTCAAATGCCAGCATCGACAGATCAAAAAAGAAGTATGAGAGTACGGGCAGGTTTACTGTGCAATCAGTACACACAACGATAAATGATATGCAGGATAACAATTCGATCTGCCTAATCCCACAAATTGGGATGGTCCCTGATGGCACTATACATGGTGATAGTGATGATCTAATTTTTTTCCACAGAAAATCACAACAATCAGGTTAGGTCCCTGGGCTCCCATGTAGTGCAATGCAGTAAGCACAAGAGCAAAAAGTAAACCTCTAAGGCGGGCATATCCGCACACGTATGAGAAAAATAATCACACGTTTTTAGTGAGGAGTGGAGGGCACAGAAGACAGTAAATGAGTGAGCAAACAGAAAGACAGAGAATAAAAGTGAACAAACAATTCCGCATGGATCTGATACGACGCAACGGGGAAGTCGCTGAACTGTGCGCTTTCAATACTTCAAATATCTGAAAAGAACAAGAAATTCTTTTAAGAATGGGGAAAACAAGAGTTATTAGAGCAATTTTCTAAACCCCTTTCAAGGAAATCGACAACAGCAGTAGCAACGAGCAGAGTAAAGGACGGTTTAGCTGAGACCCGGCAGCCGTCGGTGAATATGTACTGGTGGAGAGTAAACAAGCCGTAGAAACAGGTTTTCACCGTTTACAGGTCATGTCAAAACTCATGCAACAAGGGCCATTTGAGCAATCTCAGCTCAAGCAGACAGCAGCATAGGAAAGCAAATACTTAAGTTTATATTCCTTTTATTCAGCGAGAACTGGCGAATCGTTTAGATGATACGCCGCATGCTTCGGAGTTATCTAGTGAGCAGATAGCCTAAAAATTTAGTTGATATTCCATCTGTGCCAATATATGCATACCTTAACCATGAAACATCACGAGCTACCTAAAAAGAACAAAATGAGATCAATTCACAACAATCTGGAGCGTGCATTACTTGAAATACAGAACCAATAAACAGTGGTCATCGATGGGCTCGCCACTATCGTTCGGTATATTTTTGGTTATTCAGAGACGGCACCCAGAACTTTTAATGTAAAATTGCTTTTACTTCATATTCCGAGAAGCTTTAGAGTTTCGAAGTCAATATCCACTGGTTACGTACCTCCTTTATTTATCACTCCAAAATACGAAACATATTTGGATAGAATCAAGATTCAGGCCTGAGTAGGATTTCCTAAGAAGCATACCTTCCATCCAGATGTACTTTCGTCCGAAAAAACGTCAGACTGAATGAAAACCACTCAAATTGAGAAAACATGTTTGCTGCATTCTGGTAGAGTGAAACGGAGCATGTTTTGGAGAAACTCCCGATCTTTACATTCGCTACTTTATTAGAAAAAATGGAATGCATCTGTTACCAGGAGGACAAAATTCCCCCTACCCGGAGTCCATTCACTTTTGATCCACTGGTAGGGATTTTCAATTTTTATTCATGAGAGTGAAAACTTCAACGGAAATAGGAAAGCGGGACAACTTTGTCGGAGAACTGCCCTCTAGAAATGTTCATTTTGTAAATGTTTTACGGATTACTACATGCCATTCATTCATTAACAAAAGTAACGGTTCTTTAGAATGAGGCGCTCAGCACTTTCTATTACTGCACAGGACAATTACATTAAGTGATTTATTATGCGATTAATTCATATTACACATGTAGAGAATTGGAGCACTTAAATAATATTTAAGTCTATCTGGACGGCGGGGCATGCAATATCAGTGATAATCTGCAACAAGATTAGAGGACAGAATTTCTGTAGTGAATTTTAATATGAATATAAACAACTTTGTGATCCCTTTCGGATATGATTGATTTCCCTCAGAAAGAACATATCCTTGGCATAATTCTTTTGTCCAATATGATGAAAATGTTGGCCTTGTTTAGTTTAAAAAGCTTGAAAAGTTTAACAATAAGATTTTCAGTAGACTGATATTTTGAAATTAGTTCAAAATCCTCTATAGTGCGGTAACGAAACATTTTACTGCTTCTCGCTTACTGTTCCCCTGTCACGGCAACATTGTAAGCGGTTAAGGGAGCACGCTTAAACTACCTTGGCGCAAGCTCGAGATTTTCCCAAAACGCAGAGAAGGAGTCCGTTAGTTTCATCACTTTCATTAATAGATGAAACGTCACTCAGAGTCCACAGTCATTGAACATCATTCCATATCCATCTCATGAGGATCGCAATGCCGAGTTACCATCACCTATCATTTTCTTTTTTATTTTATAAAGTGAATATTCGGCACTTCCAGAAGGGAAACTTCAGCCAATCAAAGCCAACAGTGGCACGACTGAAGCACAAATCTAAAATTCATAGTACTCGTTGCTCATTCGCCGCCGGCTGTGACGAGTATTCTCTTCTTAAAGAGACTGGCTCACCTAAGAGGTGCCGCATCGTACTGCTTTATAGTGAGAGATGAATAAAAATGCAAACGGAAAATCTATGCAGCCGACAAAAACATCCAACACAGCTGCACTACTGATCGCTACACTGGCCCCGTCACTCTATTGTTCTCCTTATCCGGTGAGTCGGTCAGAAACACCGGGTAGGGAATACTAAACCACATCATAGAAAAGTTGCCCAAACGACTTCAGAATCGCCACATGCTTCCAAGTGGGCAGAATGCAAATATTCACTTTTGTCATAACGCACTCGAATGAAACCTCGGATACTGCTTCGACGACAGACTGTTCACGTTCACTTGCCCTTAAAAACGCAACGGCGATGATGACCGAACACTCCGAGTATGGATTGGATACTGGCATTTCTGATGTCTGGAAACAAACAATGAATAATTTCTGCTGTCTCTAAGCAGTTAGATGGTAATAAAAACTAACTTTTATGTGCAAAATTAAAATGAGACGTCTGGTTATTGCTTGCGCAATGCCAAACGTGATTTGAGACCACTTGAACATGTAGTACGATATAAAAGATGGTACAATGACCACTGGTAAATAGCCAAGGTATCTTAAAACAACACATCAATATCAGGATTGAACTTAAAAGCTAATTCTTCATCGTTATAAACATCTACATCCACCCGACTGAGTTTGAACTGACTTAGATGCCCAATCCGGGCGAGAGGTGACGGTTCCACGAGCGTGTGATGACACAGAGGTTGACGTGGCACGTCCCAATCCTGTATTTTTCTTCGATTCCCCAAGTTCACTACTGTACGCAGGGGTTGTGAAGGAAGGGCCGTGAGCGAAAGTGCGTACAAGAGCTTTTCGACAGACCGGGTCTGTGGTTGACGAATGGGCCATTTCTACGGTCCATGTGCCTAGAGCGAAAAGAAAGACATGAATCAAAAATATTTACCCATTTAGTTGACAGACCTCATAAATTCAAAGAATAACAAAATCCTCAAATAAAACAATATTTACACTGCCTTCTAATGCTACAATATTATCAGGAACGAGTCTCAGGTTACGAGATAGCCGGTTGTCCTGAATGCCTCTCAAAATGCTCCAAAGTGGTCATGTGTCGTAAAGAGCCTCTGTTGAGGAAGTTCTGCGCACTATCATCTCGTTACGGTGGTTTCCGAAAAAGTGCAACGACGAAGAAGAATGCTAGACGGTCTCCGTAGAGTTGATTGGTAATCAGTACAAGTAGCTAAATCCTGATTCCAAGCTAAACACAGCCAGTGTAGGAATCATACGACAATACGTTCACCGACAGCAGGTGCGGAGTAGTGGACTGGGCATCTGGAATATCCAGTCTCATCCCAAGGAAGTAAGTACTTGGACAAATCTGATTACGTATTGCACGTCACCGGAACTATGAAACAGACTACTAATTAGAGTTCCAAGTCACGCGGCCCTCACACCATCGTATGATTTTGTACGTTAGATCTCTTGATCAAAAGCTCCTTAAGTCAGTCCACCATTCTGATATCGGCAGACGGACAATATCCAGCCCATATGCTTACACGCAGTTTTCTGTACGTACAAGGTCACCTGCTTTCGCGCTCGAAATCGCTCACTCAATTCAGCCTGACAAAATATCAGAGATACTGTTCGTCGGAAAGAACCAACTATCCATCGCCAAAACGCCTTTTCACTCGCCTTCTTACGCACAACAATTTAACTCTAATTCATCAAGTGATTCTTAGCCCACCATTGGCAAAGACATTGGTAATGCAAACAGAATTGCCCCTCCTGTTACAGGAGTTCATGATAACCACTACTGAGACAGCATTTGCTACTGAAGCTTGCAACCTCCACAACATGAACACTAATCACTTCATTTTAGCTTTTACAGCCATTAGCTTGACACCAAAAGGATCTCGTTTTGGTTGGAACCATTTAACAGAGAAGTGACCAAGAAATAGCTTAATAGGTTGAAGGACTACATAGAAGGGGAAAGATTTTCAATGCAAGAAAGCTGCTGATTGTGACATTGAATCGTAGCACTTTCTATCTCCAAACATCACTTGTGAGGAGCTCGCCAACACCAAACCCGGCCGCCTAAATAAACCTACACGAGTCAGCCCATTGGCTGTACACGAATCCAAAAAAACGAACTAGCAGCTTAAGTGTCAATCCTATAGAACACCGTTCAAAGAGGTCTATAAGCTGCCCACGCTTCGCATCCAGAACCTAGTCAATCTAATTCAGGAAGTGCTTTCATTGTGCGCGTATCCATTGATGCATCTGAGAACGCAGATGTGAGATCGGTGTGTGTACTTAGGCTGGGCCTGCGCTTCGCAACATGAGCCCAAGTAACAGCAGACTCTGCGTGATTGGCTCAGAGGATCCGTTCAAAGTTAGTAAATTTCTGGACGGAAATCGTTGCCCGTTCGTTACCTGTGCAATTGTTGGATGAAACCAGGATAAAGTAAAAAAACCACATAAGTTGCCAAATCACAACACACTCAACCAAAATAATACTTTCAAATCACCATCTGTGTAAAATCACTGCCACTAAAAAACGTAAAAGCGTACCGAAGACTTAGTTTTATTGGTGCACGCCCCAGGAAAGTGTGCGCCCGATAGTCTCAAGGGTCCATAACACTACGACAAGGAATCCTCACCGGAACAACGAAAACTGAAGTGGTACACAACCACATTAAGGTCTCAATGGGTCGGGAAAGCTAACGGCCCGGATGATCAGTCGCAATCTGTTTAAAGAAATTCGGTTCCTTCATGGAAATGTGACAAAAGAAAACAGTTAGAGGAGGACGGCTTGAAAAACATTTGAGAACCGCGGTTTAGCATTTAATGAGGTCGGAGACGATTTTATGTTCATGGATGTCAACAAGTATTTAAAAATTTCAGTGCGACAACCATTTTACTTCGCCCACTACTAACCATTTTGAAAAACAGACGGTACGGTACTCTCTAAAGCCCGTTAGTAATTGAAACCTTAACAATCCTGCCAAAATACTGCTTTTATTACTTACATCACACTCATCGGTATAGCCTTATGACGGACGGAGTGGTCAGTCGATGACATCATAAAAAAATTCGAACACCTTAAACAGTCGACTGACCCGCGTAGATGTAGCAAGACTTCCGGATCAGCGTCCACGAGATCTTCCCAAGCGATGGTTGAAGGCAACAGGCGACATTTCTCAATCCCGCACTCAGTGGTGTTCTTGCATTTGAAGTTTTGTCGATGTTTCACTGTTTCCCTATCTTTATTTCCCTTTTGAAAATATGTTGCTAGGAGGCAGCAACCAAAACGATAGCACGTTGATGCTAGTTTAGCGGTTGTAAAAACCGAACTAAACTGAGTGAATCCCACTTGGTATGTTGTTTCATCATCACCGACAAAATAACTCCTATTCATTATGGAATGCATGTACAATTAATAGCGAAAGCTATAAGGTAAAACAAAACTGACTTACCGCCAACTGGAGTTTCATAGCGTTTTAGCGCTATACTAGTATGTTTCGTGCCACCGAATGGGTTTGAATGTGTTATCCAATCCATGCGACGCGAATCCCGCCGACCGGGATCGCTTAACTTCTTCGGTAGGGAACTTTTATCCGAAGCTCTTCTTCCATGGGAAGGAACTCGATGTTTGACAGAGTCTGGAAAAAAGCAGGTTGGTAAGTAAAACCACAGTTCATCCAGAAAAATGATATTCTAGGGCAAAAAACAAAACAACCTTGCAAACTATCCCAAGTTAGGGGGGAAAGAAAAACGGAAAAGAACCGATCGTTTGCACAGTGCAGTCTTGAAACTCAGTATCTCTTCAGAAATTCAACAATCTTTGACCTGCTCAACATTTGAAAAATCTTGGGATACACTTGGAGGACAGACTGACAAACAAAACTAAATTCACTGGTTCGCATTCGAAACGATACAACAACAAGGAGGACTAGATGAATGAGTCATACACGGATAAATCCGTGAGCATTAGCCAGCATGGATGCGGACAGGAACAAAAGACTCTCGACTTCAATGCACGATTGGTAAACAGAACATACCGAACTGATTGCAACTAACAGGTCAATTTGAATGTGGATTACTCTCGTGGGGTCCGGTTTCTCTTTTTCAACTATTTTTCTTTACTCTAATTACCTACGTCTGCTTGTCTACCTGCCATTGGAGGGACGAATTACTTTATCATCAAAAAGCCGGTCAGTTAGATCGGTCTAAAACAAACCACCGCCTCTTAACAGTATCATTTTTCTGGTATTATTAGTTCGTTCCACAGCTCGACTGCATCATTTCCACCTAGTCACAGTGGATACTGTTGCGATCCACTTCAAAATACTCCATTTCGTTCGGCAACTATGTTGGGTCTCAAACAAAGCGTAAAATTTTCTCCATGAAGATTTCGCTTCTTGGCATTCTTGCAAAATCCCATCACCAAAGTCAATTTATTCTAGTGGGCACCGAGATAATTTACTTTTGGCCTGATGTGAAACGGGCATACAAATCTACTGGAAACACCACAGAGGACAAGCTACCTCGTTAATTAGTCATTTCTAATTCGCTTTCACGTGTTATTTAAAGATATCACCGGAAGCTATAAAAGTATTCCTAGTCTCCAGCTATTTTTATTTGGTGTACATTTAAGAGTAGTTGAATGTGAGCAACCCTTGTTATCGTGCAAACATGGGGAGTGAGAACCTGTGGGAATGTCTAAATAACATGCACCTGGAAAGGAAGACTTGTTGAATTATTCTGGACCATTACTTTACCAATAGAAGTAATAATCTTCTCCATTACTGCAGTCAAAAAACAGCTCCGTGAACAAATTGATGACACCATTTTATTAAATGAAAGAGACTGCATTAACAAAGGTTTAGTGTCAATTACTAGAGAGAGATAGAGAAGCTTAAAGGCGCACGAGTAAACTGATATGTTCTTTCAGTGACAACGGAACAAATAGCAAGATTTAACAATTTTCTTGATGATCCACTGTAAGAGACGGGCACCACATCGTAAGTGCTTAGAAGCACTTTTAATCTGCATCAAAAATGAACTATAATTTGACAAAGGATTCAAATGAAGTCTACTCTAACCGATAGGAATTTTGTCACAATCGGTCGTAATGCTATTTCTGGTAGCCATTCTCAGAGTTGTTTCAAAAGCTCATTTACGTAAAGAATAATTCATCGCATCACATTTCATCCAATATTCATTAGCTTCTTTGATGAAAATACAACAGTCTTTATCTCAGTGAATTCCAAATCGGAATTTATGCTATCCCCTCATGCCTTAGAACTAGCGTTTGATTACCTTGTGCCCCGTGTCAAACAGCTGACTATCTAAAAAATGAAGGAATACTTATCTTTACTGGCTAGAGACAAGCCCAAAGTTTCCGCGTAAAGCCTTTCCAGTTACTTTCGGTAATTCTAGCCACTTTGTTTGAGTCCCAACCGCCTAGTAGAAGCACAGCAAATAAACGTTTATCGTAGGAACAGGGTTCCATAATCAAAGTGTGACGTGAGCGAAAGAGACGGGAGACTAATTTGGAGCTGTCTGGTGTCATCCATACGCGAGTATGTTCGTGGGCAAAACTTGTGGACTCGTGGGTGTGCATTTGTGAGAGCCATGAGAAACGGGATAGACCGCGATCAACCTAGAGCGAACTCGGCTGTGTTGGAGCACGTGCACGTGTGTGTCTGCTCCAGTGACTGTGAGGTCAGCGGCAATCAAAGATACAAATTCAAATGGGTGCGTGTCTATAGTTGATAAACTGGCCTAATGTGGGATGAGGAAAACTTTGGTGAATGAACAGTCAAATTTTTTAACTGCGTATCTGTGTAAACATAGGAGAGGATCAGGCATTGAATCGGCACAAGGTCGGACAGGCGTCGGTCGGATGAGTTGACGTTTCTCGCCATCGCCTTAGCTTTGAAAGACGCATGATAACCTAATTACAGATACCGTGGCAATGAAGATACGCTGGAACAGGAAGATATGATTCAATAAAAATATTAACAAAAAGCAATCTTGGAATCTTAATTGTGACCAGGAAACGGATAGCCTCTGTGCATACCTGAATCCAAAGCAATGAACCCGACAGAAGCCGAGGGACGGTTTTCCTTGTGACAATCCTCGAGTATCGATGACTGGAAAGCGAGATTGGGTTGGATAGGATTTGGTTTGCCAATTTGACCGGGAAAATACCGCGCTTTGGACTTGTAGAACGAAGGAGCCGAGGTTCGGTGTATATTTTGAATGGCTGACATCTGGTGACCCACCGGAACCTGTTGGCTCAACGAGATGTTGCTGCGTGGATACAGGAGAAAATGTTTCCTCTAAGCCTTTTTACTGATTACAGGTTGAGTCTGATATCGGCGTAAAAAAACGAAAGAGAATAGATATACATACGAGGGTAGAACATCTGGAGGTTTGTCGCTGCCGACCCAACTTCTGTGCCAGAACAGGGTATTCGCAGAAGACGCGAAAAATAGTGAACACACTCGGAAAAAAATCAACCCCTTACGAATCACTGTTATGCTTATTAACTGGAAGCAATTACATGAGCTACATAAGATTCAGGGTTAGTCACAGGAAAAGAAAACAACCGAAAAATGAAGCCAACCATGCTATGACTTCGAGAATTGGTTAAGGAAATTCAAAACCCAATCCCGGTTATCGCAATTCCACTATTTCCATTTGTTTGCTCCCGGTAGTCAGGTATTTTTTGCTAATCCATTTTGCAGGACGGTACCACTTAATAGCTGTTGCTCAAGGTTGCATTCCTTCTAACTTGTCCACAGTAGAGATATTTACAAAAAGAATTACGTAGCACTTGTGGATAGAAAAAACATTAGATAAATATCCATTTAGCAAAAGATGGAAAACTGTGAAATTGAAAAGCAACGCTAACACTTTGGTGTTGAAAGGAAAGCTGGTCTAAATACGTGAAAAGCATGCATGAAAAATGCCCATACAGACAAGTGATCTGTTGAAGTAGTGTCAATTCGGCAAAGGCTGAAATGAGTTGAACATTTAAAGGGTGGGTCTGGACTTCACACATACAGAACACGAAAAGACAGGGAAGATCCGTTGATTGAGATACTTAAAAAAACTTTCATTACTGCAACAAGAAATCAGTGCAGACGTGTTGGTTATTGTTGTCTAGCTCATTTTCAGTTTCATCGAAGTTAAATGTGTCGACAGATCAGATTCGTGAAAAATACCACTTTGGATAACATAAGGAGAACGCTCGTTAACTGTAAAAATGACTACACAGAATATCTAAATTAGAATCACTTTACTCAATATTTCAGATGATCTGATTTACCAAGTGAATGAGGAGTCCGGGATGTCAAAGAACAATGGAACTATCAAATTAAGTAGAAACAAGCCATAAAGTCATTCCCATCTGACGCAAAACTGAAGTAATACACCGCCAACGTTGGATCTTGAAACAATGGTTGGCAAAATTCGTCACGAACGATTTTTAGAGGATATTTGACGACAAATCACCTGATAAGTATAGGATAACTCAACCAAAGTTTTACACTTCAGTACTGCATTCTGAATCAATGTCAACAGACTAGAAGCTTGCCTCAGAATATCGTCAATATCTAAGGAGTTCCGGTTTCGTTCGTCTAGATTTGCGTCCATTCGCTCATGACAAGCTTGTAGTCGGGCGCCATAACGCTTCTCTGCTTCCTGAGTCAAATCACACGCGACCATAGATGCTGGATTGGTTGGTTTCGGTTGAACGCTAAGAACCTCAGTGGTCTGTGTAACCGGAACCAGTACCGAGGCCGTCTCGACTGCACGGCGAACTGGAAATGCATAGTTGTCGTTCCGCTTTATGAAAATGGTGAAGAAATCGTATAGATTAGGACGTCATGACAGTATGGGGAAATCTGTGCAATAAAACTCTAGGTGCCTAAAATATTTACATGTCAAAGTAGAAAGTAAACTGTACCTTAGCACTGTTAGAAAGCTCTAGGCGCATCTCTTAACAACACTTTGAAACCATCATGCAAAACCAAGGTTGCTTTTCGTACTCGCATACACTGCAACCAGCACTTTGAAAGCCTGACATTTCTCAATAAAAAATACCGCCTAAAATTGTTTGTCCATTTCTTGGTCGAACCAATTAACTAAACCAAAATATTAATGCGCGGAATAACCTTCAATTTATCACGGTTTGTATAATCACCAACCCGTCATTAATATGCTTTTCTTTTGTTATCTCGCGACACAGAAGTGAAAAAACAAACCTAAGACCACCAATCTGAGGTACTACAGAAAAGCAGGAACATTTCGAATAAATGAACGCCACTTACTGCGGTGTTTGTTCTTATCGCGTAAGGTCTATAACCATTTTCTCTGGAGAATATCATGGTAAGAACTCGCTAATCTGACCAAATCTACGTGGGAAAGTCCACTGGTAAGGGTTTTCATAGTTTTCACACATATCCCAGCCACCTTTATTTATTCAAATTTGGAACCTGATTATCCCACTAGATTCGAGTGACATTACCAAAACAACGGTGTTCAAATACCGACAGTTATTGAACATCTGTCCGCAACGGTCATAATTCAGAGTCGCATAGCAGGACCAATGCAATGTCAGCGCGACGGCAACACTAGATGTCGCGTAACAAAACAGGGAATATAAATGGATTGACTCAGCAGCTGAGGTCGCCAGATCCGAAGCTAGGCATCCCACTGCCTGGATAAAGAACACCGAGACAAGCGACACGGGTCTACTGATCCCGGCCAACGCTGCAAGTAAACATTAAAAAAACGTCATTTGCACAATGAGCTCTAGCGTATAAATATAGCTGATCAGCCGGGGGAGGGATGGTGATGTAAAAACGTGACAGTCAGCCAATCAGAAAGGAGCATCGTTCGAGGCCACTCAAGCACAATAAAATAAAGAATTACTTGAAAGATAACCGGCTTTGCCAGAAATAAACATGCGTAGAAATCTTAGTGCCTTCAAACTGTGGGGATTTGGCCTTCTCCACAACTTCTCTAGCAATTCTCGGCAGATGATTAACCAGTGCCGCTTTAGTTGCATAATAAGACGTCACCGCCATCACGACGAGACTGCACACTGACTTGACAAGATGGCTTTCGCGTTTCGAGACCCGAAGAGATTTGTCGAATGGATTATTAATAAATCCCAAAATACAATTAAGCCTGAAGGATGTAATTGCGATGCCACGAACCGGAATCGAAAAAGCAACCAGAGACTAAACCAGCGACTGTATACAGGTTAGTGTATTGGGATCCGTCTATTGCCGTCGCTAACTCGTGTTTTCAGTCAGTCATCTCGATACTAGTCCTATCCCACACTAATTAATCAAGCGAAAGCAATCAAAAATAGCCTCCGTCCGGTCAACATGATTACTTTCTTTAATTGTCATAATCAAACGATATAGGTTTGGTCAGGTCAGAGTTCATTTGCCGATCTCCCCGTCTAACGGGCCCGTAGTCACTTTTCGGTCTTCAGTCCGAGCAACGCACCCGCTCGTCTATCAGCCTATCACGAAATCAGACCACTTTTTCGTTGCTCCAGAATTAGGGTTGGTTCTCCACTCTGCCTCCTGGCTTGCAACAGGTCACTGACCCGTGCGTCATTCGCTTGAATGTAGACAGGTTTGTCGGACAGTCCTGTTTCTCGGACATGATCCATCCTCACCACCACATGACTCATCGGATCTGAACAAAGCGGTCTTGCCCTTTTGGCACCAGTTCGTACCTTCACATTAGAAGCTGCTCCATTATTGGAATAGTTCGCGTAAAACTGATGTCACATTAAAGATCGGCATTCAGAATAGATCAGTGGTAGAGCATCCGCTCAAGAAGCGGAGGGTCAGAGGCTCGATTCCGGCTCATGACTTCGATATTTTGACGAGTAGTGCTTAAGTGGATTTTTCATGTTATGTCAACCGGATGTTCGTGCGACCTCGAAACCGATGAAGAATAAGTCTGAAATGCTGATGGCACTATTCTCGCCGGGGTATGTCGAAGGGGTGCCCTGGGCACCCAGGTACCTAGCACCAACCGAAGGGCGCATAAACTGACTAGCCACTGATACCTGGGAGGTTAAAGACCTTTAGCTGGTCTGAGGTTGGATCATGAGTCAACCCTCTACTGTGGTTTGACAAAACGAGTAGCATCAAGCCCATGGATTTCAGTGGACAACCGGTGACGTGGAAGCGAAGGACAGAGAACCTACCACATCTCCCTCAATCTCATTTTTCGTGGATCCGATGGCACTTGATCCGTATAAATTTGTGCAATACATATATATGTTTTAGTAGTAGGAGATTGACGGTTTCCATGAAACAATTCACCATGTGATATCATCGCACAACTCATCATAAAGAAACCATGGAAGTACTGTGCAGCTGTTTCATCCTTGTTAAGAATCATCAGCAGTGCATATCCAAGTACCAAGCAATCAAGCTCTGTAGGTCATATCCAAAGCCTTCGTCGTACTTAAGCTACCGGCAGAGAAGTCATCTATCAGTAGGGGTCGATCGCTCTGAACCAGCGGACAGTAACCGTGCAAATCAGTGACCGATAGGTGCAACATCATGTGGTGAAGTTCAACAAACGGTTCACAACCTGCCCGGTAGCCTAATGGCTAAGGCGTTCGACTCAAAATCGTTCGTCCCGGATTAGCGTCCCAGTTTGGGCGCGGTTCATATGCACTGCTCATGATTCCTAACAAGGATGAAACAGCTGTACAGTGCTTCCATGGTTTCTTTATGGTGAGTTGAGTGATGATATCACATGCATTTATATACATATATTTGCCCAAATTTCAGTCTCAAAGAACGATGAAAGGTAATATTTAGTTCTGCGGCGTCAACTACTTAGCTCTTGGGAAAGCAACTTTATTGAATATGAATGGAGAAACTTCGGGGTGAAATATTTGGGAATTCTCTTGAGGGCACGAGAAGCCTCACTTCATCGGGTGGTTATTGTTTGCCTAAGGCGGACAGCCTCCAGTTAAAAGGATCATGTTCTATCTCGTTCTGCGTCCTGTGGTACATGGGTAAAGAGCTAGATCCGAAATATGGAAAGTTAATAAGTACACCAAAAGCAGCCCATGGATGATGAGCTCCCACCAGACAGACCCGAAAAAGCTGTGTCCCGGATATCTTAAGCATGTTCCCGAGCACGTTATCGATCCCAATGCGCTGCGTATTTATTTTAACACAAAAAAGCTCTGTGGTGCCAGCAGCCACTGAGTGTACTGGATCAAGGCCACAAAATTTGATGCATCATTCGATTATTTAGTGTGCACTTACGTGATACAATAATCTAACCATCCATCAAAGGCGCGGCACACTGCAAAAGCTCGAATACTTCTGGCTTTCTGTTTCCCATAATACATGAAAGAAGACATCAAACTGCAGGAGAAAAAACTTTGAAGAACAAACACGAAACAATGCTTCTAGATCTGGGCGCGACTCACCACTTTCGGCTGAACAGTCTGAGGACCGAATTCGAAAGAATTGTCAAAAATTAGCTGAATTTCCTCATCTGGAAATAGCATCAAATCGGCCAGCAATTGATCGGCGTGCAGATCTACATTTCCTAAACCATTTCGTCCGGTTATATTACGCGATGATCGCTGAGTATGAACGGTGGCTCCCGAGACAGGCAAACCCGGTGGCTGAGTCAACGGCCCTTGAGTTTTATCGGATCCAACCGCAGCAGGGACTGTGAAACATCCCAAATGAACAATACACCGTTAGAAAAGCGAGCCAAGACTGAGATCAAAAAGCACATAAAGGCATTATATTGAAGCCTCGAAAATCCACAAAATCAGCTAACATTCACTGAAGTTCAACGAAGGACAGTCTGCAAAACCTTTATCTGCGCATAATGCATGAAAGGAAACGGAACAAAGTCAATAAACAAAGTAAAAGATGAAAAACTTGTTCAGATGCAAGTGACTTCATAATGCAGAACTTTGACACGATCCCCAGAACAATAACCAATCAATAAGTAGATGCACTTCGTCGACTAGAATTCGGAACACTAAACAACTTTAGTAGGATCATCTGCTCGTTGACATTCCCAGACCTTTCTTTAACATTAAAAGTCGGAAAAATTGAACAGACTTCAAAATACTAAAGGCATAGGAAAAGCCAAAAGGAATGGATAAAACAAGAACCTGATGTTGCAGTCGGCGAGAGGTAAAAAGTCATTTAAACAGATGATTTCCAGACTTTATAATCCCAGGTATAAACTTAACATTGCTATTGATGTCCTCTCATTGCAATGAAGTAACGCATCAATGACATCCGTTCTCAATCCCAGACAGCCGCGGCAAATCTATTATCCATGTGAAGTGAAACTTAAACATCACGTATGAAGACTGACGCAATACCGAGATTCACAAAGTTGATCAATGATTAAGTGGATTTCACATCAAAAGAGAAAGAGGCCGATATAACCGAAACCCATACGCCCTTAAAAAAAGATAACCTACTGCAATTATCAACCTTTAGATGTGACCTAAACAACGAAATGCTGACTAAAACCTGGACAGCTCAGTTAAAGTACAGAATCGACTTAACTACGTGGAACAAAAGACGAAGACCTCAATCCCCAATTAGACATGGAAATCATCAACGTCTTACGTATTCTTAAGACGTATAAGGCAGATAAACGAGATGGGTTTTCCCGGCCTGGTCATAAGACAGTAGCGGAGATTCGAAAACAGAGTTAGCGAAATCCGTGGGATCAATATCGGTAAGGGAACGAAATCACAGGCCGACCATAAGCATTCATCGAAGCAGAATTAAGGCTTACGGAAACCTTGTACACGGGTTCACCGCGGGAAGAAATCGTGTTCGTCGAGGTAGCCTCCCATCACTTTTTGTTTTTAATTTTATCATTGAGACGATTGCGGAGATAGCCCTCTCCTCATGTGAGAAAAGCGGTATTAATGTTTGGTCAGACTAAATTGTCTGATTTGGGATATGCGGACGATGTCATGTTGTCGAATAGGGACACAAGTAAATTGCAGATTTTTCTTGATCGTCTGAACGATGATGTATAAATGTTTGGGATGTGTTTTTTGCCTTCGAATGTAAGGTGCTGTTGCAGGACTGGATTGTCTTGCGGCCGAACTTTATCCGTGTCGGGGAACAACCGGATGAGGTGGATAGATTTGATTATTTGGGTATTTGTATCTCACCTGGTGGTCGTATATTGGATGGAGTGTCTTCACGCATGCAAAGGACTCGCTTGGTGTTTGTCAGTTTGAGTCATCTGTGTCGTCCGTGCCATTCGGTTATCGATCAAAGGTTTAGTTTACACAGCATCCTTAAGGTCGGTTGTGCCATGCGGCTCTGAAAGACAAGTCGTGGAGGACAGATGTGCACGGACTTCTGGTGCTTGAGGACCGTTTTCTTCGTATTATTGACAGAATATCGTCGGAGAATTTAGCAATTAATTCAGCGGTTTCACGTAAGATACTTGGACCCTGGAGTTCAATTGTTAGAAGAGGCAGTTATTCAGAAAGCCATAGTTGGTTCTGGCATGTTTTGCGAAGGTCCACAGAACGAATATCTCGTTGTATGCTGTCCCCTAAGAAGGGTACGGGTTGCACGGAGTGCAAACGTGGCCACTCGATGACACGGGAGAAAAGTATGAAAGCCCAAACTAGTGGACTGGCCCGTTAGGATCCAGTTCTAGACTCTAGAGTTGGGACCAACGAGAACCACCGCTGGGTAGAGCACTTCAAGGCTCAGTTTAGCTGGCCCCAAGCACACTTAATTAGACCGTCTTCTGGAGCTGCAAATCCTTGGGAGGCATATGTCGACCTCCCAACGTAAACAGAAGCAGAGTCGAATATTGGATTTCTGAAGAGAGGAAAAGCGACTGGACAGGATGAACTTCCCTCAGTTCTTTTCAAATTGGATGGGGAAACTCTGATGAAATCACTTACCTCTGCTTCGGGATATTTGGAACAAGGAGCGTATTCTGTTATCGTGGGGCGAGTCACTGTTTGTACCCATCTTCTAGAAGGGCACACGAAGTGACTGTGGCAATCATCGTGCGATTAGTTTCATTCCGATAATTACTAAGGTGTTAGCTTCCACAATTCTGCGTCGTTTTATACCGATTCGCGAGAGCAGCATTTGCGAAAGCAGAACCGGCATTTCTCGTCAAGCCGAGGCCTTGCATCGGACCAGCTGTTATTTGCTGTTCGATCAGTTACTAGGAACGCGCCAAGCTCCACACTCTTTTTTTTGTCTGACTCTTTAGGTTTCGTTCGTCTTTTCTCGGCTAAAGGGGCGTTCGACTTACTCCGTTGGATGGACCGGACATATGTCAGTGCTCTCCTCATCCGGAAGGGTAGTGCCAAGCAGTCGTGAACCTGTTGTGAGTATTCTGCACTTGCGATTACCTAATTGTCGCGTGAGGTACACAGTGAGCTATCAAGTTTCATTCGATAACGACTAGCTAGCTGCGTTTGGCTAAGATGTCCATTTCATTTCTTGTTAACTTCGTCACTTGGACGAGATATAGACGACTCCTTCTAGGAGGTCTTCAGAATGTGGAGTCGAAATGGGCAGGTGTAGGGAGCTATGTGATCTTAGATTTAACATGACTTTTGTTGTGTGCTTGTTCGATATCCTCTTTTTATCTCTTATTCTCCTGTCCTTCTACTTCTCTCTTCCTTTCAATCCCTGCCTTCTTTTACTACTTCTTATCTCTAAACTCTCTCAACTTCCTCTGTCTTATCTCGCTCTCCTCCTCTGTTTTTCTTCCTTGCCTCTTACTTTCGCTTGTCGGCTCCTTCTTGTCCTTCTGACTCGCTGTATCTCTTTCTCCTGCTGTCTCGCTACCTTCCTCTCCTTTCCTATTCTTCGACGG
>LUCM01008970.1:48287-78914 GCA_008360955.1 Fasciolopsis buskii | reverse complement strand
CTATCTATCTATCTATCTATCTATCTATCTATCTATCTATCTATCTATCTATCTGTCTAATAATGCGCTGAAAAAGAAACGGTTCTACTCGCATACTCAAACGCAAAACTCATTAAAAAGCATAACGTCCATATACCATGAAGAATTGCTCGAATCCTGTGTCGATCGAAAATGCACCCAGGACGAACACAGATCGTTGGAAAATTTGCAAAGGCAAATGGAACTCGATTCCTAACGACTGTGCTAATAGCCTAATTGATAGAATGTGGCTAATGACCGACGTGATAACACATTTGGGTTAGCAGATCACGACAATTGAGGTGGTGATCCTCAAATTTAACTTTTCGCCTCATTCAAACGTCGAATCTTTGAGGTAACAAACGCCAGAAGCGTTCACTTTAAGCATTGGTGAAAATATAGTTAATAGGCTTTCTTAGAGGAAAAGAAACAATCATAGATGCTTCAGCTCACTGCCACCAACATGTACAAAATCCTCCGACCGAACCGCATAAGCCACCGATAAACGCAATAGAATTGAAGTTGGCAGACCTAGTTTCCTTGCGAGGAACAACAATTACTGATAACATAAAGTATCACTCTTTTTACATCATCAGAGAAAGTGAAATTGGAGGAAGGGCAAACAAACAAACATTGTCTTGCCCACGGCTCACCACGCGGAATTTAAGGTGAACCCAAACATATTTCTTAGTAAAGTTATGGTTTGTTTGCCATAACCCATCAATCGCCAATGGATGAAGTGCCGAGCAGGAGGCATGGTCCTGGGAGCTTCACCCTTTTTCATTGGTCCGAGGGCCTGATCATCAAGACAGCAGAGCGGTACAATGTATTTGCAACCAGTTGCGAACCGGTAGCTGAGAGGTTCTGTTTGTACACGTATAGTAGAATGCAATATCGAAGAAGTGGAAGTAAAAGAACAAATCTCTTAGTGGCGTGTCACAAATGCTACCTCAAGGAGCAACAAGCTTCTGAAGTTTCGAAGTAAAAGCACCATATGAATTAGGAAATTCACTTTTGTTTCTTGCTCAACAGTCAAACCTGTTAAACTGATTCCATCCAACGATATTTCGCCATTGGGCACATCATATTTTCACCAATTGAGCCATCGCGTTTCCAGTCGTCAAACACTTATGACGCAACTGGACGTCTTATGTCATACAACAATGATAGAGGGAGAGGCTATACGACTAACCTCCAATTCCCGAACGTACGAAGAAACGTGATTCGCACTGTGCGTAGAGGTCGGTGTATCTGATCTTTTGATAACAGCGGCATGATTCGCAAATGGCTCATCCTGCTGCACCGAATCCTGTTCTTGGAAACCCTGTCGTTCTGATGCCGTGTTCGAAGCTGGACCGCCTTGATCTGTTATTGGACTCTTCACACCGCAACCGTCTTGCAACAGGCCGCCAGTGGTGGTGTTGGTGTTGGTGTACGAGAACACTTCCACAGAGGTCGTTTTCGAGCCGACAGAGGAGTAGATAGATGAGGAAGAAATGGGAAACGAAGCGGTAGCAGTGATAAATGGGGACGCTAATGAGGACGTGCCGAAAGTTGTCGACAGGTGTTCCGAAGACTGTAAAATACCATTTAGCTGACGGGAGATTTGCATAATCCGTTCCGTGGTCGCCGTGGGCCTGTCCCGAAAAACAGCAGAGTATTAGAATAAGCATAAAATACAAGATGCATTTAACTATCACCTGCTAGAGTAAAAGATGAGACGCCCGTTAAGTGACTGAGATAAGGTAATTAAATTCAGCTTTTTAGAAGACAAATGATTAGTGTACAAGTTGGGCATCATAAATGCATTCTTAACACGCTGGTTTATTGGCTATCAGCAAGATGATTGGGAATTGGGAAAAACTGACTTTCTTGTTGGATTGCCGAGTTTGGGTTGATCTACACACACGCCGAAACACAAGACCTTAGCACTATTCGTCGCACGATAGCACAGGAGCACAACCTGCGGTCTAGCAGGACACGAACACACACTGAGGATCGGAGACACAATTGTTCGGGCTCAAGTCTTCAAGCCCCGAAACCGTACAACGAATGGAATGGAACTGCTGCTCCTTTGAGTGAGCAGCCACACGGAATCGAAAAAGGCGCGGAATAGGAACAGTTAGCCCAGCCCGCTAGCGGAAGAGAAAAGACGAACATAGGATACTGCCGCGCGTTTATTGGTGATCCATCAATACAAGTCCGGAATCAAGTGAGCTCTATCGTTTATATAGTTTTGTCGGGTGGCCTTGGTCGATATGTGAAACAGCCAATCACAGAACGGATTTTGATGAATCTTTTTGCGGACATATAAAAATTTCGAACCGTGCAATATTAGTAATAACGTCAATTTCGAAATACTGAGAAAAGAATAGGCTCTATTGGAAAATCAACAACAGGACTAAAATCCGCGGCACCCAAACCCTAGAGCGGTCACCGACCATGACAATTCTGGAGACCGTTCTCCTTCCTGTGTAGGTGCTAGTTCAATCTCATGCTAAACAGAATCTAGAAGAATTGATTGTAGGCACCCGCAGGCGGAGCAGCACAGTTCCATGATTACACAAATAGGTTCTAAAACAGAGACGATACACAATCCTCGGGTGTTCTAACACGATCCATTTGCTCATCGTCCGTTTCAGTTCTTGCGTGCAGTAAACTAACGACCGCTCTTCTTTCGCATTAGTAACTCCGCATTGCAACGTTTGGCCGTTTTATTTGCCTTCGTTAGATCTTTCAGTTAACCTCAATTCCATTGTTTTGCCACGATATTTCCCTGCGTTACCGAAGAGAACTTTGTAAGTGTTACCCTACGAAGTATATCTGCCTCCGTGTTGCCTTTTGCGGCATCAGAGCACACAAAACATTCAACGGTTCATCTGGCCTTACCCTCAGCTATGTTTATTGATAAGCGGCCCAATCTATCGAACGCCAGAATGACTCTCAAGACTATACGTGATAACTCCAGCGGACAGACACAGTCATTGTGGAACCACTCGATCTAAATTCTCTTACCGAAAACAATCCTTTCCCGCGAGTCTTCTATGATGAGTTGAAGGAATCTCAAAAACGGGAAAACAATAAAACACTAAAAATAAATCGTCATTACACCCAATTATAATCCATAGTACGTTAACTTTGGATATAACCTCCAGACATTGTGAAAAAGCAATTACTGTCTACCATTAAGTTCGCTAGCCGATAAGTATCTATACTAGGGGGTGAAATCTGTGCAGGTCATGCTAGGACCTTAACATTTATTAAAAACTGAAACGAATACCGATGATGGTAAGACATAATAAACTCTCCTTCATCCGTTGGATAAATTGTTATTCGTAGCGATCATGACGATTGAGCTTCCTTCTGTTCGCTATAAAGACAGAGTGTTATTTTTGAAGATACGTCAGCGATTGAAACCTTTTGACTCCACATATCAGCCGGGAATCGCCTGACCGGAATGAAACATACCCTATAGATGTACCAATGCTCCAACACACTAGTACCAATAAACCAGGACAAATAGAAACCAGCTAAAAATCCATCCGACATCAACGTTGCACGAACGATGCCATGGAAATGTGCGTGCTGAGTTCTCATGCATGCCCCGATGTGAAATATTTACACCCAGTCCTATGGTTCGGTCTTAATTAAAGAATCGAACCTGGTTTTATTACTTTCTAGAAACGTAAACGCATAATCATAGGACAATATATCTTGAGGCATAAAAGTGGAACATCTCGAAACAGAGAATGCAGTAAGTTGCAAGATGAAACTGTATAGGCAAAATTGTTACTACTTACACTTAATTCAAAACTTTTTCCTCATCAACACGAGTCCGGACTGAGCCGCAACACATGTCTTAGTTTTTACGTCCGCCATTTGTAGGAAGCATAGTTATGCTTCTCACACTGGTGAGGAACATAACATTGTCTATTGTTTCGATCCACAACTGCGGTAATCATATTAAATACCATTTATCAGCTTGATATCTTTCTGGTTGCTATAGAGTGCAAGCCGGTGACTTGATAATGAATGGGTCACGAACAGAAATTCGGTTTGCGTCTGAATATGAATCAACAGGCGAACCGAGAGAAATGAAACTGGCTCTCTCTGGTGCATTATCGAGCGATGTCGTCGGGTTACTCATATCTCGCAATTGAATCACTGCTAATTGTGAGCTGAACGTCAAATCTGCCAGACGAGCGCGGGTTGCTATTGTGTACACTCCTCTGGTGTACTTTGTCGGAGGTTCGGTCACCGGAGACTGAATGTGGTACCCGTGTAAAATGCAGTATGATGGAGCGGTTTTGCTGTTCTCTCGAGAACCAGTCTATCAGACACTGTTACACGGAAGAGAATAAACAAACGGCAGCAGAATTGTGAATACTTATAACTCGGGAGTATTTTTCCAAGCTGATGGAACGAATGGTTGAAGATTCGAAAAGTCAAACGTGACTTACAAATTGCAGTTTAGTTTACTTTAAAGAGCATTTTGATTTTGTAATGGAAGCTTCGCTAATCCACAGTTCATTTTATTACAAACTTACATATGTGTGCGGTGGAAAGGGGAGATCACAAATATATATAGGTTTTTGCATCACTATAGAAAACTGTCAGTCAGGGTGTTTAAACTCGCAGTGATGGGAGAACACCCCTCCGGTTTGTGACAGTGAGAATTGTTACCTTCAAAGCGCTACGCGAGATGCATACTTATCTTCATAACTACTTACACGTCATTACAAAATAATGTGATAATAAAATGAAAAATTAGTTCTTTGCTTGTATGAAGTATACATTGGCTTCTTCATTGATGACTCTATTGCCTAAGGATTCCTCTGTCGGCCATTTTTCGCTCCTATTTGCAAGTTGGGAGTTTAGGAATTCCCTTGGCATATCCCATCACGGACTGACGTTGCAAACGCCGTAAAATTCGAAAACCTGAAGTTGTGTCTGAATGATTCGGTACACGAGTAATTTGACCTGCGAGCTCTATCACTAATAATTTCACCGTTCTTTTCATGTGGTTGACTATAAAATCCCGACTTGTTTCATTCGACGTTACTCGTTTCTTGTTGCATGTGCAAGTAGATTACCTACGACTTTCGAATAGCAATGCATCAGATGTCATTAACCCGCAAAAAGTGCTGTCGGATGGGGTAGTCTTCATCACATCATTTTACTACCGAGATGATCACCTACGTGAGGACCACGGTACCAGTCCGCCTTCAGAAGAAACGTCATCAGGTCTTGAAAAATCGGGTGCGAAGAAGTTACTGGAAGTTGAAATCTACTACGTGCACTGACCATACCTGAAGTACACACAGGATTCTGCTGGTTAAATATGAAACAGTAAATGATAGACCATAAGTGGGAATAAAGGTCACACCGTGAATCCCACGGAACAGCATATAATATACATCCAGTCTTGCAGACGCAGTGAGAAGTATGTGTTAGTAGCAGGAGATTGAATGTTTTCAGGAAATAATTCACTATGTGATATGATCGCTCAACTCATCACTAAGAAACCGCAGAAGCACCATGCAGCTGTTTCATCCTTGTTAGGAATCATCAGTGCATATGGACCGCGCCCGAACTGGGACGCGAACCCGGGACGAACGATTCTGAGTCGAACGCCTTAGCCATTACGCTACAGGGCAGGCTCTGAACGGTTTATTGAACGTCACCACATGATGTTGCACATATCCGTCACTGATTTGCACGGTTACTGTCCGCTAGCTCAGAGCGATCGACCCCTACTGATAGATGACTTCGGTTTAGAGTGCCGCGCTATGTTTTACGCCAAATTCTGAATTTAACTTTGGACGTTTATTGTTTGTAGCTGTTTTTCTAGGTCTTGCTTCACAGCTTAACAAATGGATTGCGTTGGCTATTCTATCTCGTTCATCGAAACTTCTCCGGAGCCCGTTCAGCCCCCACCAATCTGTCCAACACCGGCCTTCTTGATCCTTTGTCACATTTTCCCTGTCTGTGCATCGGTTGCCTGGTCTGTGCCGGTGTTTCCATGGTTTGTTAATGGTGAACTGGGCGATGATATCACGTGGTGAAGTATTTCATGAAAACAGTGAGAAGTGCAAACATTTCTGGTAGGAGTGAAGCTGAGTTTTGAATGACATGCAGCTTAATCGACTCCGAAGATCGGTATGCAGTTATTTTTAGTCTAAAGACAGTTGATTGGTCAGGCACAAACAGCCAAATTTCAGCAATAGTTGGTTAGGCATTCGACAAAAGTCTTTTGATTGCTATCAAACTCAGCCAAATCCACCATTAAATATTTACAAACATGCACCAGAGAACTAAAAAAGCAAGTTTACTAATAGCAAATGCAAGTAAAAGGTCTCAGAATTAGTTTGACCTCGCTGCGGTCTGCATTATGGCACATACACATGCAAGCGCTCAGGTAAAAAACGGAATACTAGGCCCGGAGAAATGATACTTGTGATGAATTACGGTGAACGCTACTGTCTGGAGACTAATAATTTTTCAAGTCATTCACCTCTGTTTCCACTTCAGATCGATGGCGAGAATGATCAACTTTCAGGAAATATAACATCCCTTTATTGTTTAAAATGGCCACGAGGTCACGCAAGAATTGGGAAGTGAAAATTATTTTTTCATATTTGGCTTTAAGCGCTGGTATACACAGAATCGGGCAACACGGTGAAAGTATGGAGCTATTTCTTAAAATCAGAAAACATGAGTGCAACAAATTCGATGTTAGGTGTGAACAAATGTTCGTGCGTGTGGTTCGTGCAGCACAGTCACGCACAAATTTAATTGTTGTCGTAATCGACTTAGCGGTCCTGGTAACCTCTCTCGCGCATTCACCCCCTATATCTCATCTTAGTTCTCATTTTATTTCCATATCTGTCCCTGATTCCCATCATCTGGACCTACGCGCCTCCTCATCCAACAGACGAACCACGAAATTCTAATTAGGTATTAATTCGTCTAATTTCTTGCATTTTCATTTATTCCTTCCAAAAGATAATATCACACTCTCGCCTCTGTTCCCCGGTATCATATAAGTGCCTAGAACCACATTCGGGAACAAAGTGCGATCACATTCAAAATCTTAACGGTCTTCGGTTGTAAATGACCATGCGAAGAGTTGGAGCTTAGTAATATTCAAATATTTCACAATCTTTGCTTCTAATTTTGTCTATTACGCGCCAACAGCTTTTTTCAATTAATCACATAAACGCACTGTCGTGATTTCCCGAACATTTTCTATTCGTTTAGTGAAGGACTGTAAACTTCCCTTTTTAAAGTTTCCGCCCGCTCCACAAGTTACGCCACCCGTAATCCTTGTCAACAATCGATGAGACCATACAAGCGACCAAGATAGAACTTCTCGTCATCACTGAACATAACTTTCTCTTTTTGGAATGCTCAAAACCCAGGGTGATCAGGCATGTCTGCAATAAGTTGACGTTTCGGTTTGCCGCAGGTGACCCTTTTCACGGCATTTTACAACCAAGTGATTGACGAAAGGCGCTTGTTATTATTGTTATTATTATTGTTAGTATTATTATTATTTACCCATTATTACTATTATTATTATGAACCCCCCGATCACCCAGTTTTCGCAGTTCAAACACTTCAAACAAAACACCGCATGGAGCAACTTTTCTCTGAAACGATCTAAAATATTTTTGACTCATAAAACGATATTCTCTCGTTTATCCGTCCATGTCAAGTGATCTTGTACACGCTGAATTTTGAGCCGTATTTGAGTCGATGTTGCCCAAGACGTCTCATCCCGATCTGGGTGTCATCGAAATGAAGAACGGTCTGAGCCACCTGTTAAATTTGCCCGATGACCAAAGCGGAACTGAGAAGAATCCAACGCCAAAGTTATTAGTATTCGACTGAGAGATATCCCGAACATTCACTTTTGGTGCCTTTTTAGTTGCATTCTTCGTCTTATTCGTGCTGTACGGAAAAGGAGGAGGTAGAAATTTACCAGATACGGTGCCTGACTAATCGAACTTTGTTGAATTCCTGATGCTCGCGAAATCATGGAGAAGAATGCATTTGCTGAACACGAATGATGAACTGAAGAAAGCCATCCTTAAATAATGGACGAAATAAGATACAGAGCCTGGACAGTCTTCAATTGCTAGTATGCATAAACGCTTGCGTCGGTGAATGGAACTAAAGAACGCTACTTTCCTAAAATGCAGCCAATCCCTCCTGATTCCCTTAAAATGATCAAAAAACCCGCACTTCTTCAGTGTGTTACCTATTATTTCGAAGTCCCATTAGATTTCGACCGCTGTGTCTTACAGATCTAGAGAATAAATACGCTAAGCGATGCGTTCAGGGCAAAATGGAAGCAACCCACAAGGAGAAACGAATGGCCTTAAAAAGGTTGGGCTCACTACACCAGTAAGATTTCAGGAAGCAAAAAACTACCCATGTATCAGATGTTGAGATATTTAAAGCGGAAGCGTCAACCGGAAAACAAAAATACCTAAGGTTATTGAATGATGCCTTCTTGTGTCCGATTACTTCTTTCGTTCTATGAACAATCACATCGACTAGAGTACGCAAATGTAAAGGAAACGTCCTAGGTCACGGTGCACACATCTAGGTTTCAGACTGCTTTCTTCACCTGTCTACCTGTCACTACCAAACTGAAACATCGCTGATATGCAGTACCCATTACATTCGAGCGATACAGAGGAAATAACAACCTTCTAGTGTAAATGGTTCAGCTGCCGCGACCAGGTTTCGAAGTTAACAAGAGTATTTTACGCCTTCCAGCTTACATCCGATTCAAACTCAGCCATCATACCAAATTATCGCAGTCAAAATTGGAGTGCGGCCTATATATACAACCTGATTGGTAATTCAAAAGGTCGAGAAATAACTACAACTTGTTCCAGTCTTTATTGAGCGGTACGAAGATGCCCGCAAACTCGAAGTTTCTAGACATTCGTGCAGCATCCGATTCCCTCGATAGGTCAGTAACATAGCAATGTTGAGGAATGGAGTATATGAGAAGCATGTGTCGGCCCTCAAAGAGTTGTACCGTCATACGTCAGGTAGAATTAGGACCTATGGTCAGCTCTCGCCACCCTTGGTCTTCTCCACTGAAGTACGCCAAGGCTATTCCACATCTTCATTTCCTCTCAACTTTGCCGTAAAACAAGTACGGTGGAATGCAGAAAAAGTGGAGTTAAACTCCTTCCAGGGAACAGTCTCCAGTCCACAGGTCCTTCGAATGCAGTATTCCCTCCGCGTTATCTCTGATGGCTTGGAAAAGCAATGCGTACGTCTGTGCATCTATCTTTTCGTGCTTTTTTGCATGTGGCGGCTAGGGCTGAAGGAAGTGGCGTGAGGGTCAAGGTATAGCTTAGCACAGACGTACGTTAGTTTAGACCTTCGTATTGGTTTTTACTTCCCAATTTCCTGATCGATTTCGTTGGTCAGAAACGCCGAGTGATATGACTCGGAATCAGTGGAGCAAATGGTGTATGGCCCATCTGTGGAACAAGCAACTCGCAAAAACCAGCACGAAAAAAAAGCTGTGTACGTCTAAAATGCACAAGTCACTTGTATTCTACTCACTTCCTAAACATTTTAAATATGTATATCACATCATCATCACTCGGCAAAAAAAAACAGCAGGGCAAGCCTCACTGACCATTGCCTTTCGTCCAGAGCAAATGTTGCAATAAAAAGAATGAATATGTAAGAGGACAGGAAGTGGACCAAAATGATTCGGAAGAGAAACTAATGCCGTAGTAGCCAATACCTGAAAAACAGTCTAACTGTGCAAACATCCATTTCTTCAATCGTTCTAATTCAACAAATTCACAACATGACCATCACCCTCCACATTCCACTGTCATATCTTTCAGTGACTCCAGTCAACTGGCTGACGGGTCTTTCGGACCATGAAGACAAGAGACAACTATGTTACATAGGTTTGCCGTACATCTTTGCGTTCCATCCCACTACATCATTTTTTGGCCTCCACGTGGCTTCTTTCATATCTTGACAACGGAAAATAGCACGTACTTATATACACATACATACACATGCATACGTATACATCACACGCGTTAATTTAGAGTTAATATTTTTAGGGTTTACGTCAAAAATATTCGATATTTCGAAATAGCCCCCGCACATCTACCGACAGATCTCAGATCAGTTCACCTCACAGCACATGTGCAAAGATGTACCCATGTAAGATGAATCACGTTTCCGACGCATGCTAACGAGATCGAACCAAGCCAGTTGAACAATTTTGGCGCAATTCCGAAATAATATGGGAAATGGTATAGTCCCACGACGAGATGCAATTCCCAGGTAGCTTAACTAGCCTAGTTAATTCTCGGGATACCTGGCGCCGTAGGTGTTAGGCTAACCAAATTCTCTCTCGGAACCCCGCATTTGAAGGTAAAGTTACTATGCAACCGCTCATGCTGAGCGGAAAAGTTCGTAATCTCTGAATATCAATCATCCAGTAAAACGGAAGTTGATGCAAGCGAAATTGAACAAGCAACAGAGAACCACATCATACTAGACGTTTAGAGCTTTCCCGTAGCGTGTAAATCTTAGACGGAATAGACAACCACGGAAATCAATAGTGGCCAGAGTGAACTGATAAGCTCAATTGTGGCACATTAATTCCTTAGTGAAGTGGAAGTACTGAACTAGTCTACTTCATCAAGACTGCACTACCATTAACTATCGGTTGTTAACCCACTTAAACGGCACATACAAATGTGATAAGCAGAGGGGAAAACGGAGAAATGTGTGTGAATCAGTCCAGTCAACGGAAAATATGCGGATGTTACCGACTTACCTAGCTTCAAATTTATTTGACAGATTCGATCCGTCTTGAAAGTAGCTCTAAATACGAACAACAAATCCGATTACACGGGAGTCGCAAAGTTGAACAACAGCAAAAAGCAACACTTTAAATTCGTCCTAAAACACCCAAGACTTCCGGTCATCGATTTACATAACGGCATAGGACTGTTGTGGAAAAGACAAAGTCCTCACAATTCGAGGGCGCTAAAATTTCTACACAAGTTTATTTCCGGTAAAAGGCTTACCTTTCAAGTTATTCCTAATTTCATTGTTTGGTTAACCGAGTGTTTGTTTCCCTTACTCTGATTGATATGGTTTTCCACCAAATTGCAAGCTGATTATCCTCCCTGTTATATATATATATATATATATATATATATATCCTAGAGCTCCTCGCACAAATGGTGTGCTTTATCCGCTGCCTGCTCCTTGCGTTCGCCGAGATCAATAAACGAGTGCCACTCATCTTTGCTTTATCTTTTCAGCTAATGGAAAGTCCAGCTTTGGATCTCACACCCTCAGCTACCGCGTCGAATCTTCAAAGCCTTCCAATTGACTTAATTGTTACTAAACATTGTTACCAATGTTACCGCTCATGAAGGATCCTTTTCCTACAATCAAAAGCCAACTTCCAGAAGTTCACCATTGTAGTGACTGATTGTTCTCATTGATATAGATTTACGATTCGCTTTCCTGTTGCCGGCCTTGCAAAACCAAAAAGCACCTATTTAGAAATGACGTTCTCGTGACAGTGCTTACATTTTATTCAGAGAAAACTTGTTTGACACAATGTCACACCAAACGACAACGTAACAAAACAGCCAGCATTCAGATCACAACCAAGCCATACCTACGGTCCATCTACAAAAGACGACCATAGCAAAAAAATGGATGTTCTTTATCCTATAAACTCGTCACCCCTCTAGAGCGAACAAAAAACAGCACAATCAAGTAAATGGAAATCGGCATATTCAGCTTAAGGACATAATTCCCAGGGTCCAATGACAGTGGTTGGGGGGAAATGTACCACAAAAAGGTTTTTTATCTTCGATAAGGGCTATCCAGTTCCATGAGTTTCGGTTCACATGATCAAACCGTTGGGTGAATAATCGTTTATCAAACATTAACATCATCGTAGTTCAGCGTTAAACAGCAAGCAAGCCTTACTTGACCGCTGCCTTTCAGCCAGAGCCAACACACGGAACACAATCCAACTGTACAAACATAATTCTTCAATCACTCCGATTCATTGGAAAATTCAAAACGATCGCATGTTCACGGCTCCCTGCCATTCTTTACAATTCTCACCAGCTAGTGAGAGTTTTCGGGACGCCCACTCACGAAACGAGAGACACATACTTACCTAAGTTTCGCTTATGCATTTTCCATCACCAGCAATGCACGTCATCTCTGACCTCCCCATTGTTTCCTCCACTCTGTGGAAGGAACGCAAAACAGGGCACGGTGTGGTAATCGAGTGTTCGTCATACGCAACGCGTGACCCAACAAACGTAGTCTGCTAAGATTCAAACGCTGAGATAGGATGTACTCAGAACCGGGACTTAAAATAAGGTTCACAACCTCCACATTACTCACCCGATCACTCCATCCAATCCTAGCCATACTATGCAGACATCAGTGGTCGAAAACTTGCAATCGAAACATGCTCCCATATCCATGTCCAGTGTTGTGTGTCACGCGCTAAACCAGGTAAGTGAAACGGTCCCACGAGTCGTAGTTACTATCTCATCAGCATCCACGTTCGGACTACGGTCAAATCCACAAGTAACACACTTTGGCACTTTGAAAGAGAAAGCAATATCCAAACCGAGCTGCAGACCTCGAGAGTCTGTCAGTACACATTGTTGCCATGCATGGCGCGAGTCGGAAAGGCACACGACGTCATCTGCGTAACTACTGATCAAACAGACTTCTCATCATCTCTAAGTTCGATTCCTACATCCGAAGCCACTTCTAAACAGCCCCAAATTAGTAATCACGTCAGCTGAAGTGAACAAGGACAGAGAGACGAGACAGCCTTGTCGAACGCCGCTGGTCGTTTCGAATGAACTGGAATTGTTCACACATATTCTCACGTGGCGACCTAAGGTATGACAAGTCAAGCTCGCACCGTGTTACGAACTTGTGGCATACCACTCTGGTGGAGAGCACTGTGTGGTGCTGTCCGATCCAGAGTCGAAACGCATCAAGATCTAGAGAAGCAACTCCTTGGTGCGCAAGCATAGTGGTTTAGGCACACGTCTGTAGCATGTGAACCTTGGAGATATTTCCTTGACTTCCGCAACAGAACGCAGCATTGGAAATAAAAGACCTGATCTCAGAAAGGGTAAAACGACCCGGTCTTTGACGAACGTCCCACGGTTCTTTTTAGATTAGGCAGAGAAGCCCTGGCAAAAGCCCTTACCCTTTGCTTCGGGATATTCGGGACGGGGATTTAAATTCTGTGTACGGGAGTGATCCATTCATTGCACACATCAATCATCTCACAGTCATCGTCAGTTCGTTAACAGAAAGGCAGCCTCAACTGACAACGCGATCGCCACTGTTCAACGGTTTCACTGCCATATCTTCAGTGTCTTCCAGCCACTAGTTGACGAGTCTTGGACCCAACCAAGAGTGTGAGACACACTACTTTACCTAAGTTCGCTGTACACTTTCTCATCCCACTTTACCACGTCATTCGTGGGCCTCCACATGGCTTCTTCCATTCCTTAGGAGGAACACAAAATAGGGCAACGGTAAGGGTAACGAGCGTTCGTCATACGCAATACGTGACCCAATCAGCGTAGTTTAATAAGTTTCATATGCTGAAACAAGCTGTTCTCAGAAGTGCACTAATACCAGATCCTGACTCCCAATTCTTCACCCGTCACTCCATCAATCTAGCCATCTACGTAAACATCGGTTGTCGAAAAAACCTCTACGACGAACATCTGCCACCGCATACTCCATGTTCGCACCAACACAACAGAACTGAGCGCACTGCGCACAGTACACACACCGACCTTTCAACTTCAGGAAATATCAGGCGACGCCACAACGGCTTCAATCCAGCGTAAGCTGCCCCGATCCCTTGGATATAGGCATACTTACCTCCACTCCTGAGCTACCATCGTTCGACACGCAGCTACGTAGGCAAATGAAACGGTCTACAATCGCCAGCTCCTCTCCACCCAGTATCAAGTTCGCACTGCTTGCGTCAAGTCCTGTAACATTACGTTGCACTTGAAGGTGCAAAGCACATGCCAAACCGAGAAACCAATCTCGAGAGTCTACCTAGTGCTCGTTGTGCAGGGTCCGCAGACTCGAACAGGCACACGAGTCGCTGCGTACTGGGTCGAACAGCTTTCCTCCACTTCCCAGTTCGACTGCTACATCTTGAAGATCTCCCAAACCATCTTCCCTGACCCCGTCCATGACGAAGTTGAACAGAGATGGAGAGATGGGAAACCCTTGTCGAATGCCAATAGTCGTTTCGAATGAACTTGATAGTTCATGGTATACCCTAACGGGACGACGGGCATGCGAGTACAATGCTCACACAGTTCACAAACTTCTGTTGGCAATACCCTTCCGCATGGAGAGCACTGAGTAGTGCTGTCGATCCACCGAGTCGAAAGCACCTTTCAAGTCGAGGAAGACACTGACGAGGGCGTCCGGCGCGTGTGGCTTGGTTGAGTATCTGTCGGAAAGTGAATATCGGTCGATGCAACCCTCGACCTGGCCGAAAGCCGGCCTGTTTGTTCGCGGAATACCTCGCGAATCGATGTGAAACGCGCAGGCATTATCGAAAGCCAACAACTTAAGTAACTATCGAATTAAACTGATCCCCAGATTGCTGCAGTCACTCGTGTACCCCTTTTGAAAGTATGGGTATTAATCATGACTCACTCCATGATAGCGGGATACGCTCCTTGTTCCAAATACTCGAAGCAAGGAGTAATGTATTCATCAGAGCGTTCTTCACGTTCGACAGTCAGTCGGATTTGTGGCCTGCGTCGATGACCATTCAGCTGCAGCAAAAATCGCATTAAAACTAACGCATGGTCCGATTCGACCTACGTGGTCCAGTATGATCTACACTTCTGACAGAACCGCGCCAACGGTAGCTCACTGCGATATGGTCAACTTGACTCAAAGTACCTGTCGAGTTAGAACGCCATGTCGCAGTGCGACGCGAACTGTGTCGGAAATTCGTACCACATAGGAATAAATGATTGTCTGCACAGAATTGCAGAAGTCTTTCCCCGTTGTCTGTTCGCTGTGCAGGCAATGCGCATCGCCCGCCCAAACAGAATTCCGATGCACTAAGTTTTCCTACTTGCCGTCTAAATCACCTGCTACCATACTGTCAGAGCGTTGCTCTTCCGAAAAGTGACGAGGTTTCGTAAACTCGTCTTCTCCATGTTAGTGCTGCAGCTGTTGGAGCGTATGCCAGGATGACAAATAAACTCGCTCAACACTATACCTTCCGAAGCCGACTGATCCCTGCAATCTCATGCCACATGCAAACGAGCTGTTGACGGATCTGCAGTCTAAAAGGGCTGCTCAGCCTTCTCACCAAGACTATTCCGACACCACGTTCACCCACAGCTTGAGTTGCTTGTCTCCTGAATGCGAAGAAAATATCTTGACGAGACGTTTGGCGCATCTAGATGAATTAACTCTACTTCGAATCCTGAATCGTGTTTCACTCACACGCAGACATTCTAATCGAAAGTGAGTCAGTCCATGTCAGAGCAAACACGCGTGCTTGGCAGCCTGCATCAAAGTGCGCATATTTAAGGAACCCGGATGCAGAGGCTGAAGCTTGAGAAAATGTGAGCAACAGACTGAAAACCACCTATAAACTACTTGACAATGAACCGTTGCGAGTATGGCGCGTGTTAGCAGGAAGACAATATGGATTAGGTAGAAGGGCAGAACGACGGGATTGGAGACAGAAAGACAGGTGGAATTAAAAGAGGGAACCCTGAGCAGTACACATCATTTTACTACACCCACACTGCGCTCGATGCAATGGGCAGCGCGGTCCTGATTATCCTACGCGACGAACGATGAAATGTGGAATTATTTGTAGGCGTGTAACTCACGGGGAATAATGGACGGGGACTGCTAGGGAGGCCAGCCGCGGAGCAGAAGAACGATTAGGGTTCTCAACCAAAGCCTTTGGTTCTGACAAGAACCTGACCGCAAGGCAGCGGAACATAGCTGAGTGGGCGCCCATCAGCTTGGATCAATTATTCTTCCACTCATTTTTCTGACTGAGCTGCTAACTCAGATCAACCCCCAACTTGGAGGACCAGGAGACTACTTCGTCAGGCCTCTACCCATTGGCCATCCAGGCGTGATTGGATATTTGGCTTGAGATTAGCCATCCTGCATAACTTGTTGGATCATGGAGGAACGCAAGCCGTCACACCATGTTAAGGTGTAGTCTTGTTGTGACACCCACCGTCAAGAGGGGCACACGGAGTGACTGTAGGAATTATCGCGTGATTAGCTCAACTCCAATAGTTACTAAGGTCTTACCTTTGATAATGTTGCGCCGTTTGACACCGGTTTGTGAGAGTAACATCTGCGAACAACAGACCGGATTTCGGCCAGGTCGAGATTGCATTGACCAGATATTCACTCTTCTCCAAATTCCCGAAACGCGTCAAACACACACACACCGCCGTTCTACAGTCATAGTCTTTCTGGACTTGGAAGGCACGTTTGACTTAGTGGATCGGACAGCACTACTTACTGCTCCCCACCGGAGCGCTATGCCAGCGAAGTTCATGAACCTTCACTGCACCCATCCGCAAACCATTTAATAATAAATCTGTGTTCTTTCTTATGACTTAATTTTAGCTTATCTGCGTATAGCGAAAAATGGGGGGGGGGGAATCGCGGATAAAAACAGGAAATAATATTATAGAAGCGTTTTTGGCACCGGTTAACGGCGGTTATCAAAAACGTGACTTACTCCGACAGTTCTTGAGGGCTCAGCAGAATGCGATTCGGCTAACTCTGATGCGACTTTTTTCAATTTTGCCTGTTGAAACCTTTTGAGCTGTAAAACCGGATTATATATAAAACGGAAGCATATTATTTTCGTTCGGATACTACACCAGATAGTATACGAAAACTTCCCTAGTTAGAGTTCTTGAAACTTTTAAAATGGATGCATGATGTGTCCCTAAACGTGTATGGAAAATCCCATTTCCGTACTAACTTTCCGAAGCCCAGATAAGCCACCTCTCGTTTCGAATGCTCGCAACCATGTTAGCGTCGGGAGCCAAGCGTGCAGTGTTAAACTGGACCCTTGTCAACCGTTGTTCGTGTGCATTTTGGATGGACGGTTCTGGGCACGCCAATGGCAATCGGCCGAAAAATCGATATTTGTTTATCATGTTTATTTATGATCTCGCTGATAGCTAAAAACGAGTTCTACCGGGACTTTCCTAGATTACTTCTAAGGATGCTTTCGACGGATGTTATGGTGGTTTCTTCGTCTTAACTCCCAAACTGGCTGTTTTGCGATGGGGAGAAACGCACATTAGAGGCATACTTGCTATCTCAATTAATCGAACCAACAACGGTGATTGCTCCATGCAGATTCGTTCCAACCACAAACTGTTTTTGGAGAACAAAAACTAATGTCAAAAAGAAACACCGGTTTACTAGGCCTCCCATGTCGTCTTCATAGAGCACAAGTCTGTTTGATCAGTGGTGGTGGGGATCAATCGAATATTGTCGATCATTCTGATCCATGCCTGTGGAGTTGAGTCCTGCCTTGGTCTTTGTGTGCTTTTGTCTGCGTCTAGTCTGTGGGCGCACCAACATGAAAACCACCCGTCTTTCACAGCTGTCTCTAGACGACAGTCGACAACCTGGGTCTCTCTTGGTGCTTCCAATGCGATTATCGTCACAACCAAAAGAGGTCTAAAAACGCAATGCGTGCAGCGGCGAACTGGTGAAACACCAGACTATATAGGTATAACAAACGATGAATATGTTCAACCTCAGTTGCTTTTTTAGCTGCTGCAGTTCCGTCCCTCTGGAAGCCCCATATAATGAGAAGCAGAAATGACTAACATCGCATGAACAGTGGTCTGGGAGATGGCAGCGAGAAGCGGTGTATTGAGAAGTGTTTGGTTCCGTTAAGTTTGAATATCTATTAACCCTGCAAAAAATCATAAGACAACATCCGGTTTGAGTACACGTGATGACCCAGTGTTATGGTCGATGACCGATGCAAGGTTTTCGGAACCGCAGATTTTATTTCTGCTATTAATTTTCTAAAAGAATCTGTCCTTTTCTCAGTATTTCGAAACTGACGTTGTTTTAAATATTGCGCGATTGAATATTCTTATATGCCCGCGGAAAGATTCATAAAAGCCCGTTCTGTGATTGGCTAGTCCACACATCGATCAAAGCCACCCAACAAAACTACATAAACGATAGAGCTCACTTGAATTCTGACTTGTGTTGGTGGGTTACCAATAAACGCGCGGCAGTACTCTATGTTCGTCTTCTCTCTTCCGCTAGCGGGCTGGGCTAGCTGTTCGTATTTCGCGCCGCTTATTGTTCCGTGTGGCTCCTTATTCAAGGGAGCAGCAGATCTGACCCATTCGTTGTGCGACTACGGGCATTGAGTCCTGAGCCCGAACTTTTGTGTCTCCAACCTCTGTGTGTGTTTGTGTCCTACTAGACCACAAGCTGTGTGCTCCTGTGATATCGTGCGCCGCGAGTACTTGTGTCTTGTGCTTCAGTGTGAGCATAGACCAACCAAACTCGGCAACATAACACCCAGGGAAAAGCTGCATGCCACCGCGCGTGTCTCTGGGTTGCGGGTACCGAAACGGACAACATTTCCGTGGTCAGTCGAGAATAGGGTGGACTTAGACTCACCGATTATACGACCCCGGACAACCAGTAATGTTGTTGAGGATGTGGTGGGCCTTGCATGGCAAGCGTTCTCTCCGAAAAATACCACAAGTCAGTTATCTAAATCAAGCCATTTCTGCTTGCCGTCTTCCAGTGACCGATCAACCGGACACTGGCTAGTTTGGATCGGTTACGCAAAGTTTACATGTGGAGCCTCGAATATAAAGGCCTACTCAGGATCGGGCGACCGTGCAGTGAAATAGACCACAACGCAAACAACCATGTACAAGTCTGACAATATAAAGAACATTTTGCTCCTTTTGCTCATTCATAGGAATAATCCTCGATCGTGCATAACTGTTTGTATCTTTGGTGATCCATGCTGCCACCTCCTAATTCAGTATTTTAACTGTAGTGCCACTGGGGGAATTGCTTTTCTTGTTCTTGCATTCTAAACTCTTCTTCTTCGTCTGTATATTTCCTCAACTTACCATATTGCCGTCGGCCCTCACTACCCCTTGTTCTTTTTCTATTTCATCAGATGGCGCTGTACTGAGCAAACAAAACCAGAGCACGTCGGTGCAACGTTGGTGGTTGCACAAACTAAACTGAAACTGTCCCTGATCTTTTTTGTCCTCTTCTATTTGGTTCCGGCTTCAGGTTTTGCTGGCGTTCATGCAGCTTTTAGTAAGAGGGCTGAGGCTATACTCTTTGACTGTATCCCAATCCACAGCCAGGTAGACACAGTAAGCTTGGGAGATCCGTGGAAAGCAAATGGTGGTCCCTCTGAGAGATGCAATTCGCTTGTATTCTCCGCGTAAGGACCTACACAGTGCAGCCCAGATGCAACCAAAGATATCGCCTATCAAAAGCTACGCGGCCTTTTATGCACAGCAAAATAAGGTGACATCATGACTTTAGCAGATGTGAATACTCGTGTAAGTCGACTGCCCTCGTGCGAGGTGCACATAGGAAGCAATTTTGGTCTCGATTCCTGTTCTCTAGACAACGGAGAATGTCCAGACCATAGACTGGTTCTCACTAGTACGGACTTCAAACGCTCTAATCACCAGTGCGTCAACTGGCGTGCGCCCCCTTCAAGTCACCGATGGGTCAAATTGAAATCACAACGAGCTACCAGTGGCGAAAATGTTTACAAGATTATCGGAGCAATCCTCTTTGAATGCGGCCACACTTCACTCTGGATCAAACTGTTCGTGTGCTCTAGTGGGCCCTCAAGACGTACGACTTAGTGCTGGTTATACTGTGCTAAACTCTTTGGCCCGACTGGCCTGTCAATCTTCCAAGACGCCCCATTTGAAGAGTTAGAATTGCACCCGAATAGCATCGATAGGCACTGGTGGTTCAGCAATAATGCCCAGTATTCTGTTGGCTCAGTGAATTGTGGTCTGACCCAATGTGTCGTGAAACCGTGGATTTTTCTGCCACCAATTCATTCCGGCTAGCAACAAAATGCAAACTTAACGTAAGCTTACGCATGGATAGAGACGTCTAATGATCTATGTATTAGAGATGCTGCTGTCAATAGAAACTATCCTAATCTGTTTCATCTTATTCGAGCTACTAACGGGAAAGCGTTGGATATGGATAGTCTATTCACAACTGGCAGTGACATGTTGTACGGTGGGGGAAGCACTACAAAACAATCCAGTGTCAGGCCCTCCCATAGCCTTTTTCAATGGATCTATCTTGAAACGGAGGTTCGTAAGAATTCCAAGCATTAGTATGTCGTAAATCGCCGAGTGGTGAATGAAATGGAACTGGCTCGAGGACTTCAACTGTTGTTCTTGAAGGTCGAGTATTTCGTTCGTGGGGAGGAATCTATTGTTGTCTCCACCTTTAAAGAAGGTTCGCACAAGGGAAAATTAGCCTAATTCCAATGGTGACCTCCACTTTTTGTAGGTTGTAGTACATGTGTCAAAAAGGAACTGGTGTGGAACAGGCTGAGCTTTGCGACGGTCGTAGATGTGTCGATCAATTTTCACCCTCCGGTGATTTTTAGAATATCTTTTTATTTTCCAAAGATCAATGGCTGATGATAGCTTATGTGGTTCTACGTCACTCCAAGTCTCAGAGTCAAGGTTGCCGCTTCCCATCTCCCTACGTGTAATGGGCCCAAGTGGCTATGGGGCATGTTTCTAACACTCTCATGTGTGAAGCACCTTATAAAAACGGATAAAACCTGGCTAATATTATTTGTGGCATGGGGATGCCTGAACGCCAGGACAGGTTAGAGGACCCCGAATGAAATTAATTATGGAAGCTCCTTCAATCGCGATTGACGCTGATCACGGAACGGGGACTAACTGTTGATTCTCAGCTTTGATCATCGTCTGCTCCGTAGTAAGACGAACCGAAAATGGTTCACTACCTGACGTCCGCCCTTCTCGATACAACACTGAATCCAGATTAACTACGTCGCGATAAGTTGCGAATTGTGGGGTTCCATATATGCATGACGACATTATTGAAGCAGATCTCTCAACTCCAACCACGCATTAGCTTGCGCTAAGTAGTCAATGTGGAAATTCTTGTAACTGATAAAGCGTTTAGCCAGTAGGAGAAACAAAAACTACTAGTTTTGAGAAAGTAAATAACTGATTACGGTTCTCGAGCATCGTGAAAAGAGATAACTTGCTTTCATGTGCCCAGCTGCAACTTTTTCTTGTCTGGACAAGTCTGACATTTCGCGGTATGCACTGGGGTAGTGGTATTCGAATGGGATTCTTGCTCGATCTGAAAAACAAAAGCAGCAAAACACCGTAGGAAAAAGCCTGCCAGCATATTGGTTAGCTAGGATGACTTAGCAATAAATCCAAGGCAATGAAAAGCTGTAAAGCTGTACAGCTTTCCGCAACGAGGGGACATCGCTGCATTCCGCGGTTGCAAAACACAAATACAGAACAACATTTCTTTAGCATGCTAGCAAGATATATCATCTAGTGAATTCTACAATGTTAACAACACTTGTTGGTAGATGTAATTCGCCAACGTTTCGACTTTAGCGGATAGTCCTTCCCAAGGCAATTTTTGCATAACACTTACAATGAAAACCAATATATAACCCACCGATTTTTCGATACATTGTTCGGTCTTGATATTTACAAACTCATTACCGATCGGATTACCCCGGGGAAGAAATTTGCCAACGTGATCAATCGCCGCACATTCAATCACCGTTGTCTTCAACAAAGCATGATCTCCAAAACTCTCCCCGTTAGGTCTCCGGATAATTCAGATTGATCTGAGAATGCCACCTTCGTTGCTTACAACGTACTCAAGAACTACGAAACTTGCTTTGAGAAGGACTACCCACAATAGTCAAGAATTCGGCAGATTATAACACCTATAAACAACTCTGTTATTAACATTAATAAAAATCAACATATGGTGTATCGATTTTCTAACACTCCTTACGTCGTTCGGTCCTGGTATTTACAAATATATATCCTCATTTTCCAATCCCCTGTGAGAGTCTGGATCCTTAATCAAATCATTCCGACTCGATAAAAAATGACAACACGATCGCCACTGTTCACGGTTCACTGCCATATCCTTCAGTGTCTCCAGCCAACTAGTTGACGAGTCTTTCGGACCCCAACCACGAAGACGAGAGACACCTACTTTACCTAAGTTCGCTGTACACTTTCTCATCCCACTTTGCCACGTCATCCGCGGGCCTCCACATGGCTTCTTCTATTCCTTAGGAGGAACACAAAATAGGGCACGATGTGGTAGACGAGTTTTCGCTATACACAACAGGCGACCCAACCAACGCAGTCTACAAAGTTTTATGAGCTGAAACAAGATATTCTCAAAATTGGCACCTAATACAAGATTCCTGACCTCCATATTACGCACCCGGTCACTCCATCCAATTCTAGCCATACTACGTAAACATCGGTTGTCGAAAACCTCTAACCGACGAACATCTCCCACCCGCATACTCCATGTCTTGCAACCACAATAGAGCTGAGCGCACTGCGGCACAGTGAACAAGACCTACCTTTCAACTTCAGTGAAATATCAGGCCGACGCCACAAGTGCTTCAATCCAGCGTAAGCAGCCTGAGACTTGGAAATACGCATATATACCTCCACGCAGCTACCAAGGTGAGTGAAACGGTCCACAGTCGTTAGTTCCTATCCATCCAACACCACGTTCGGGACTACGGTCATCCAGCCCAGTAACACCACTTTGCACTTTGAAGGAGCAAAGCATATCCCAAACCGAGCTGCAGACCTCGAGAGTCTGTCTAGTACACATTGTGCATGCATGGTCCGCGGATTCGAACAGGCACACGACGTCATCTGCGTAAACTAGATCACACAGCTTCTTATCATCTCCAAGTTCGATTTCTACATCCTGGAGACCTTCTAAATCAGCCCCAATTAGTATCTCGCTTTTGCTCCCTTAGATCCAGCGACCCAAGCGAGATCCAGTGTTTTTGATGAATTCCAGATCTAGGACCATAGGTGAAATGTTGCCAAATGCATCGCCTGCTTAGTTTTATCCCACTGCTCGTCGCAGTTCTTAGTTTCTCGAACAGTTTTTGCTCACAGCTGTTTCGAACAGCCGAACCAGTGAGACGTTCGACTGTCAATCGGGTTTGTCGCTTGCGTCGATTGCCGGTGATCTGCAGCAGAAATCGCATTAAAACTAACGCATGCTCCGATTCGACCTACGTGGTCTAGTATGATCTACACCTCTGAACAGAACCGCGCCAACGGTAGCTCACTGCGATAAGGTCAATCTGACTCAAAGTACCTGTCGAGTTAGAGCGCCATGTCGATGTGCGACACAAAGTGTTTTGGAAATTCGTACTAGTTAGGAATAAATGATTGCCTGCACAGAATTGGAGAAGTCTTTCCCCGTTGTCTGTTCGCTGAGCAGGCAACGCGCACCACCCACCTAAACAAGATTTCGATGCACCAAGTTTTCCAACTTGTGCATTAAAGTCATCTCCTACCACTACAATGTCAGAGCGTTTTCTCTTCCGAACAAGAGTGACGAGGTTATCGTGAAACTCGTCTTTTACATGTCAGCGGTGTAGTCTGTTTAGGCGTACGCCGAGATGAAAAATAAACCGATTAGTAGTACAACCCTTCCGGACGCCCATTGATCCCTACGTTCTCATGGCATAAAAGACTGTTACCGGCGTTCAAGATGGGCAATGTAAGTGAACAGCCAACAGGCAGGTTATCACATCCAAGCAAACTAGCCTCAGTGAAAGTTTGAACGTGCGTTAAGCCAATGGCAAATATAAAGTCAAGAACATTGCGGAACCTGGTTCAGATACGTGTTTCGTCAAACCGTCGTGATGACTGCTTTCAAGGTGAGGGAGCAAGTACTTTGCAGTGGAACGCGTGCACCAGCATAGGCCACGTGCACTGAAGTTTCCAGAGATCAGCTTGTGACATGGAAGGTTAAAAACACTATATATAAACGACTGTTGCCAGGGATCCAGTCTAAAAGAGGCACCTCGGCCTCCCCACTTAAGACTATTCCTACACAACGTTGACTATCAGCTTGAACTGCTTCGTCTCCGGAATTGAGGCGTTAGGAGCAGTTAGTCGAATTACTCCAATCGAATCCTGAATTCGTGTTTCACTCACGCAGCAGGTATTGATCGAAAGTGAGTCTATTATCAAAGCTAAACGCGCCCATTGACCAGCTTGAATGAAAGTACATTGAAGGGACCGAGGTTCAGAGGCTGATAAGGTTCGAGAAAATGTGAGCCAGCAGATTTAAAACCATCTGCCAAACTATTTGACAACGAACCGCTGCTACTAACGGCCGTGTTATCAGTAGAAACATTATGGGTAGGCAGAGGGGACAAAGAGACTGGGTTGGGGACAGAAGAGACAGGCTGAGTAAGAAAGGAAACTGAGCAGTAGCATACTTACCACAACCCAACCCACCTGCGCCCGATGGAATGGGAAACGCGGTCCTGACTTTCCTGAGCGACGACCGATGCAGTATGAAATTAGTTGTAGGCGTGTAACTCATGGGGAATAATGGACGGGTACTGCTAGGGAGTCCAGCCGCTAAGCAGAAGAACGATTAGGGTTCTCAACCAGAGCCTTTGGTTCTGACAAGAACCTGGTCGTAAGGCAGCGGGCCATAGCTGAGTGGAAGCTCATCTACTTGGATCAATTATTCTTCCACTTATTTTTACGACTCAGCTGCTAATTCAGATCAACTCCCAACTTGGAGGACTAGGGGACTACTCCGTCAGACCTCTACCCATTGACCTTTCAGGCATGATTGGATTTTCGGCTTAAGATAAGCTATCCTGCATAGCTCGTTGGGTCATGGAGACAAGCAAGCCGTCACAACACGTCAAGTTTAAGTCACATTGTGACGGACAGACCAAAAGGAAGGGAATATGCTCTTCGGACTGTTTGAATTCCTTAGGATGTCATCGGGATTAGCAGTGAAGCTCCAACCTTCCGAAGGTTTATGCAGAACGTTACACGGGATTTAAATAAATGTATGTGCATCTCGACAGAACATTAGTCGCGAGCCACTCACAGCAGCAACATCCCGCTAACCCACGCGCTCTTTTAGATCGCCTAAGCAAACGTGACTTTGATATTTGAGTTGGGAAAGCCCTGAGACATTCTTAGGGCATATCTTCTCCAGCTTAGGCATAACTCCAGTGCCGTATAAGGTCACTGCCATTCGAGACTATTCCGAAACCTCATAGCGACAATTACATCAGTTTGTCGGCCTGGTTAACTCCCACCAGCGTCTCATCCCTAATTGCGCGGAAATCAATACTCTCCTCTAAAAAACTTTTATGAGTAAGTTCACGTTTCCTAAGATTGCCCAACAGGCATTCTCTTCCAATATAAATGATATTGTCAAAATAGCGCTACTCACAGATCCCGACCCCTTAGCACCCATATATCCGTTAACCAACGGCTCAGACACTACAGTGTGGGTCGTACTTCAACAGTACATGGACGGTTCTTTGAAACTATTGGCAATCCCTTCCAAATGGTTGCAGCCGGCAGTCCACATACAGCACGTTTGGCAGGCAGTTGCTCACTGTCCGGCACTTTAGACACACATTAGGAGGCAGCCCATTTAACGTGTACATAGATCACAGGCCGCTAGTATATGCATCACACTCAACCTCAGACCGGTACTCCCCACGCGAAATTCGCCACTTAGACTTTGCTTCACAGTTCACCGTGGCAGAAATCTTCGTCACTGATGCACGTCCCTGTATAAAACAGCTCAGTTTGTCTCCAACACCGAGCGTCTGCCTTGATGCAATGGCACAAGCCCAAGTAATGGATCGTGATATCGACCAACTTCGACAGGACAGATCCTCAAACGTAGCGGTTATACCATCACAGCATCACGGAAGAAAATTCTTTGCGGCGTATCGCTGGTGGTGCCCGCAGCTCACCGTTACACCACATTTCTTGCATTACACAACCTTGCCCACTCGGGTAAATCGGCTTCGGGGAAGCTAGTGATGGCGTTTCAGGTGGTTCAGCGTTAATCCTGTCTTGTATCATTGTTCCCGCGCCAAAGAGTACAAATTCATCGGCATATCAAAGCTCCACTAGCTAAGTTTCCGGGCCCGAGGCACGTTTCCAACACGGCCGCCTATGAGCGCCCAAGAAGCACGTGAATGTATGTAGGCACTCAGCCGACGAAATTTACATTGTATTTTAGGCTACAAACAAATGAAATTGAGAATCATTACGCCAATTTTATTGTGGGGTACCCCGGGTTCTATACGTTCTAAAACAGGATTTGCAAAATGCGTTGGGCTCTACCAGGCATATCTCAAAACAATACCAATCGAAAAAGCAGCTTTCTAATTTTACAAGTGCCTGATCCTAAAATACACAAGCGAACTTAATTACCGACATATTCATTAGATACTGCTACGCCTTAAACACTTACATAAACAATTCCAAAGGACTGCCTGCGATCCTCACACTCGTAATTTGCCGACCGCGGGACAGTGCTCTTCGATGGGTTTTACACACGCCTCAATCTGCAAAGGATCGTCGCATCAGCTAACATTAACACATACAGAACTAGATTAATGAACTCCAACCCCTAAGTCCCCGTTACACACTAGTGGATCGAATCGCGCGCGTCGACAAGGTCACCGGTGACGTGGGTCCGGTTCCAGTTTCAGTTGGATTGCAGGAATTTGCGGCGAGATTGGTGGTCGTTCTGGTTCTCGGGCCGAATGGTTCCTGGATGAGGCGAAGCTTTGACCAGAAGAGAATGAAAGCCCTGTTTAGTTTCTATGGTGCAATCGCGACCCCCTGTGCCTCAATTTTACTTGGCTCGATACGATCTCAATACTGGCAAACCTGACACTTGACCGGTTCAAGGATAAGACTGTCGGGAGCAATAGCAGGTTGACTAAATTTTGACAGCAGCGCGCGAACGAAGTGTGAGTGAGTTACGCGCAAATGGCGACCGCGCTTGGTTGTCAACGTTCGGTTAAACAAGCTTTTTGGAGGAAGAAATCCAAGTTCCGTTGCGGGGACCTTCTTTTAGATGACCGCCGATGAAGGGCTTCGATCGGGATCATACGAAACAAGCTTGAAACTGACGGATGTCTTGGGACTTTGCGTTGATGGCCAATCGGAAAATTTATCGTTGTGTTGGTGGTTTTGGGAGCTGACCGTACGCCGGGCGCCCAACCTGAAAAACAACTTTAGGAGGTGAACACAAAGGGGTGCGATCCCCTGGCCTATCTGCACCGGCAAGTCGCTGCAGCCGAGCTGACCGCCCGATATACGTTGGCCAAAACGCTGGATATGACCGCGTCCCACACCCAAGGGCCTCACCCCTTTCCTGAATCTTCGCCGGTCGGGGTTGAAGATAAATGTCTGGCCTCGGGTTCTCCTCATCCTCTGGTGCGTGCCTGAAGTCGACCATGCGACTGATGACCGTCGTTCCGGAGTCCGCGGAATCGCCTCGGCCCTGGGACTTTTCTGATAGGGGTAAGACAATGACAAGCTGGTGGAAACGCTGCTCGTGAGCACCGCTGTATGTTCGACTTGGTGGCTGCCACCTAACGACAGTCGGTGCTGCACTTATCGGCTTAACATGGTGGCGGCATGTCCATCGGCGCATAAGTTATGGCGATAAACGTGATCCTATTAATCACCGATATACTTCTGTGACAGGAAAGTATTCAGCCATTTGATGCAAAAATGGTAACAAAATCAGAGAAACGAACAGGTTGCCTTACCTTGCGGCCGCTATGGCTGCTTCGCATATCCCGTACTTCGGGCGTGATTGGTGGTGTTGTGGACTGAGCACCACCAACAGTCTCCACGGGCGGCACTGGTAATGGCGGGGCTCAACCAGGTCGACGGGACCCATAAGATGAATGGAGTCCGTCGTTCGATCGGCCTTCCATGGTGGCGGGTTTAATACGATCGATAGACACCGTGTCGTGTCGGCCAGCAACGTCCAAAATGAACGTTTTAGGACCGCGCCTTCCGACGCGAAACGGACCGGCGTACGGTGGTTCTAATGGTGGTCGAACACCATCAACACGCATGAAAACGTGAGTTGCAGTACTCAATGCGGTTGTGTTGTAGTCCGAAGGGCGTTGGTCCCGCGGTGGATTGGCATGAAGCGTTTGCACGTGTCGTGCGAGACATTTCGCCCAGTCACCGTTGCTGAAGTGCGCGGGTCTTGATAGGGACACCAGCTTCCCGGGAATGCGGAGCATGCAACCAAAGATAAGCCCTTTTGGTGTGATGCGCATTTCTTCGTTTACAGAACTATGGAGGCTCAAGAGAGCTAACGGCAGTATTTCGCTCTAGAGCAGGTTGGCCCCGGTTCGCAGAGTAGCTTTTAGCTGCTAGTGGAATCTTTCCAGCAGACCGTTAGCTTGTGGGTGGTAGGGGTTGTTCTAACATGGGTACACCCAAGCTTTTTAGTCATGTTTGAAACCGCCCTTCGAAATATGAGCCTTGGTCGGTGGTCACTACAGCGGGGCGACCAAATATGCTTAACCAACCAGACAAGAAGGCTTTCTGGGCCCCTTCTGATGTAGGGTAGGGAATCGGTCTAGCCTGCGGCCGCGAGTAAAGCCGTCTACACAGGTGAGTATGTAGACAGCCTTGAGACGGCGGGAGAGGGCCTACGAGATCAACGTCTATGTGGTGAAAACGTGTCTCCGGTTCGGGGGACGTAGCAAACGAAGCTCCGGTGTGCCGATGGGCTTTCGATCTCTGGCCTTGCAGACAGGCGCGGGGCCACGGGAGCACGTCACGTTTGATGACGAACCATACAAAACGCTCTGTTACTAGCCTCACCGAAGCAGCCACACCCGGGTGGGCGAGGTTGTGTAACGCCAGAAATATGGTATAGGAGTGAGCGGCTGGAACCACCGGCTTTCAACGGCCTTGTGATAAGTTGCAAGTAATTGCATTCTGCCTCGCTATGATAGGTGCGACCGCTAAGGTTAATGAGCTGTCTCGTTGAAGTTCGTCGATATCGAGATCCGTCGCTTGGGCCTGTGCCATCGCGTCGAGGTCGATGTCCGGTCTCGGAGACAAACGAAGCTGGTGTATACGAGAAAGTGCATCAGCGGCGGAGTCATCTGCCCCAGAGACATGTTGTATGTCCACAGTGAACTGCGAAAGAAAGTCTAAGTGGCGGATCCCGCGTGGCAAGTGCCGGTCAGAGGTTGAATGGAGCGCATATACCAGCGGTCTGTGATCCGTGAATACCTTGTACGGGCGACCTTCTAATGCGTGCCTGAATTGTCGGACAGCTAGGCGGACTGCGAGCAAATCCTGCCAAATGTGCTATATCTAGACTCTGCCGGTTGCATCCGCTTGGGAGAGAATGCTAAAGCTCCCAGGAACCTTCGGTGTACTGCCGAACTGCAGCTCCGACTGCAGTGTTTGGGGCTATTTTGGTGATAGCATCCTTAATGGAAATGAAAGCCCCTTTCGCAGCCTCGGGGAGTGCGACCCTGCGTTTAACTCCGCGTAACAGATCTGCAAGATGGGTAATTGCTTCCGTTTGAGAGTGAATGCAGGAGGTGTAATCCGCCAACCTAGCTGTACCCGCACACCACTGCAGCCAAGCTGCCCGCCCGACGTGCGCCGGCCAAAGCGGTGGATATGACCGCGCCCAGCACTATGGTGGTAACGCCGATGTACTCGTGGTGTGGAGGAAGGAATTCAAATATGGCATGGGTAGGGCAAGTGATACATCGTCTTTTTAGGATCGGATAATCGCCAGAGCATGGGTGTTTCCATCCGAACAAGACAATAAGGCCTGGAGGAGAGAAAAAGACGGACGGCAGTCTGGCCTAGCTGCCAGCTTCAGATTAAGAAGCGATCAATCCTACGAGCAGCTCAGAGAAGGAGGTTACTAGAGCGCATAGTGTAATTCAAAATATATGGACGGTGGCTGAGGAATCCGGGTTCCTTTTTATATACATATATGCAATTTGAACAGGTGGGCTGGCTAATCTAATATGTGGATCGTGTGCGCCATGGGTAAACAGAATGAACCGGTATTTGGTAGGATCGTCTACACTATGAGTAAGGAGAATGAGCCGGTATCTAATAGGACGGACAGGGAATAACTGCCGCTGATATTAATAATGATCGAACTACAAAGATGAAAGCACTAGAGATTGACTAAATCCCACGTCGAAATCAAGGATTATGTTTCCCTCTATGAGGTCGTGCCTTTCGAAACAAGAAATGTTCGGGGCCAGTGGGTTTGGTAGGTGTAAACGGTCACTATGGGGGGAGAAGATACCACATAGGACTCTGTTCTTGGCAATATTTTGAGGTCTGAATTGACCAAGATGGACAGATATCG
>LUCM01008970.1:19191-46593 GCA_008360955.1 Fasciolopsis buskii | reverse complement strand
TATGGTGGGATACTCTGTCGATAGCTTTCGTTATGTCTAAAAAGATTACTATAACTGATCTCCCAGTGCTCGGAGCCTCGGTGATACTGTTCAGGCAGTCAGTCATGCAAGTAGCACAGGATTTCTTACGAAGGAAGCCGTGCTGGCCATGATTAATAAGTTTGTGTTCCAGACGGTAGGCCATAAGACTATTCTTAATCAGGCGCTCCATGATCCTGGAAACTATAGGTGTGTGGTTTATTGGGCGATAGTTTGCAGGGTCATAGCGTGTGTCCTTTTTGTGAGCGGGTATAATCACAGAGGTTTTCCACTGTGACGGGAAGGTGCGGCACTGAATAGATAACCTGAAGATGTTTGCTAACAAAATTGGGGTATCGCTCCCGTCTAATGCGAACGCAGTCTGAGGCAATGAATCAGGTCCGGAGTGGTAGCCAATTTCAGTTTTTACCAACATCTGGCCTACGTCCTTCGGAAGAAATACAACTGTTGAGTACGACCCTGTAGTTAGTCGGGATTGGCATGGGGTAGAAGGATTGCTATCGTTTACCGGAGCAGATGCAAAGAATTCACCAAAAGATTCTGCAATCCCCTGTGGGTTGTTTACATATTTTGTTTTGAATGATATACGGGGCCTGAGTAGCTGAGGACCCAAAATTAGTTTTGCGTTTGAGCAGTTTTGCCAGTGCTGTGTTTGGGTTTGGCTGGTTTAGAGCTTGTAGTCCCTGCTGTTTGCTTCTGTGGTCCGGTAATATTTCTAGGGTTTTAGTTAATCGACTTATTTGCGGGAACAATGTAAAATCTCTGGTTTTAGAAAAGGCTCGCTGTAGTTTAGCAAGCTTTCATTTTTATTTGGTCACGATAATCTCTTTTGGGCTGCATGCTTAGCGTGTTGGACGGATTGATGGCTTCACGGCACTTGTGTAGGCTGGAGTTGAACTGATCGGCGGTCGGTTGTACTTCTGTTGATAGCAAAAAATGTGGCCCTGTTTGATTTGCGAAGTAGAGTAGGCAGGCAATTCCAGTCAGCTCTGAAATACGGACTTAGGTTAAGTAAGGCGTACCTATTCAGGAGGGGCAATGTAAATGAACAGCCAGCAGGAAAATGATCACACCCAAGTAGACTAGATTTAGTGGACGTTTGAACGTCATTTAAACCTATCGTAAATTTCAATTCAACAATAGTGAGGTTTCTTGTTGGATTAGTTACGTGTTGGATCCAGCCGCCAGGAAGGATGCTTTCAAGGAAGGAGAGCAAGTAATTTGGGGCGGAAAGCGTGGACCAGCATATGTCAGGTGCATTGAAATCTCCAGCGAGAAGCTTAGGACCTTGTAGGACAGAAGCAGTATTCATTTGTTGCGTTCTCATCAAAAAGTCGTTTTGGCGAAAGCTAGGGGGCGGTAGATGCATCCAACAAAAAGGGCTTCACTGCTCATCTCAGCTCTAACCCAGACGCAATCTTGAATTGTGTTTAGCATGGTGTCCTGGCACAAAGTAGCTGATATAGATTCTCTGACGCAGATAAAGCAGCCACCTCAACGCTGGGCTTCCCGGCTTTTCCTGAAGGATTTATAGCCGGGAATTATTATGGCGTTGTCAGCAGTTTGGTTATTTAGCCAAGTCTCGGCGATAAGTATGAAACCAACCTTCAACGAAAGTGTGAGAAGACAGATATATTTAATTTTCTTTGACATGGAGCGTGCATTCAACGATAGTGGCAAAATTTTCCTGAAGAGCCGTTTTCGTTGATTGGTGTCATGGTGAATGAAGCTTGGTTTCTTGTTTGTTGACCGTCTTGGGGGAGCCACCCTTCTTAGTTTCAACCAGTTGTGTTCCATTTGGGACCTCCTTTATCTGGAGGAGTGTTGCATCAGTCGAATGGGGAGTCGTCGGCCCAGGGTAACATGACTATAAGCGGACGGTAAATGACTTGTCAGGCGAGTTCGGCATGACTTCTGGTGGGTTGTTCACTCGTGGGCCGAGGTGATGCAATCCGTCCACGTTGCATTCAGTCGCACGAGGCGTTTCCGACGTGTTCATGTTTGCCATCGCACCTTCAGTTACATAGGGAGAGTAGGGTGGGCCATTAGCATGGGAGGTACGGCAGGGTGGATAGTTTAGGGAGAAAAAAGGATTTGGCAGAAAAGACAGAGCTGTGAAATGGGGGACTTGTTAGGGTATATGGGAGATGTGGGTAATCAGGGGGGGCCGGTAAACTCGGTCTATAGTTCACATGGTTTGAGGGCTTGAAATACAATTTGTTCCGTTGTATGTTGGGTGGCATCCATTGAGTCTGCTGTGGGGCTAGGTGCAGCGGGATGGAGTGGTACCTGACGGTATCCATAGAAGGTGGAGGGGAGATACGAGTTTGGCCAAATACTTGTCCATGTAAGGGAAACTGGGTAGCTGTTTCGGGGTGGGAAAGGTGGAAACCAGAGGACTTGAAGGATCTAGTCGGCCTTCGATATCTTGGTGCGTATGAAGTTCCAGGGATTATTGGTTTGTTCGCTAAATTGGTGCTAAAAACTGGGTCAGCTTCTCCTAGTTGTGCGATAAGAGGTGCGTGTTGTGGCCTCTTGGGCGTAGATAGCACTGGTAGCGTCCCTTTGGGTGACAGATTCGGGGTGCATTGGGTGGGTTGGTGTCTAGGAGTGATAGGAACAATTGCACCAGCTTTAGGACTGGCGGTTAGAGTAGAAAGACTGGATGCTCTAAACATACTGACCGCTTCATTTGCAGATCTCCGCTGGGATTTTAGAGATCGGGTTATAGATGACTGCAGTGGGGACTTGCACCCTGAAGTCGATGGTTCAAGGTGCAAAGTTTTACGTAGAGGTTGGATGGGAGGTGAGGAAAGTGACTTGTCTAAGTCAACTTCATATTCAAGAGAGTTTTGGGGCTTGTGATCGTGAACATGGGTTCGGTGGTGTATGAAGATAGCAGGGGACCTAATGGTTTGCACGCTCGCGGAGGCGGGGATGCTTCATTTTTGGAGACCAAGTACCTCATGCTGGAGCGGTAATTTATCCTCCGCCATCCCCATAGATTTGCACAGTGTGTTTACAGAGATGGTATTTTTCTACCTGATGAATTCACGAGCGACTTTTTCGTCTTGGAATTGCATCCGGAGCGAGAAGGATTTTTGTTGAATTTTTTCTTAGTCTCAAACAGTGACTAGGATAGTGATCCATGTTACACGCCTTCAGTATGTTTTCTTTGACCTTTTCTAGTCTTTGGCGATTTGGAATATTAAAAATTACTGCATTGTATCTGTTCCGGATACCTCTGAGTGATTCAAAAGACACTGAATCAATGAATCGACTAAACCCAGCAGGGTTTGAGGAAGTCTCGATGAGATGGGAGAGTGGAGCCAGCTTGGCGATCGCTGCCTCAGCTGAAGTCAGCTGGGCAACAGCGCTGATCAGTCGTTTCTCCAAGTCTTCAGATCTCTTATTTATTTCATGAAATACATTAACTAGCTTTACCAAGCAGTTTCTTATTTACGATTTAGGCACAGATCGTGGCACGCCTGTTCTTCTGGTAGTAATTTTTACATGGTTTGACTACAGCATGGTGTTAAAACTAATTTCAGTGAGAAAAACGGACTATGCAGAAGAGACAAAAGTGGCGCAAAGGCAATAGGCAGAAAATTTTGTGGAATTGTTCCGAACAATACGAAGGCTTTCTACCAAACGATATATAAGTAAATTGGTTAAATCTAGGAAAAAAATTCAGCAAAATTTCACACCACGCGCTGACACTCACCGTAAGGTTATTCGACTAGGATACGATAAAAGCCTTTAACAGAATATCTCGTCTTAGGCTGGTAAACAAGATGAAATCCTGCGGGATCACCGACCCTATAATCAGTTGGTTCACTTTAATACCCTGCATCCTGAAATTAAGTGTGGCAATTAAATTGTTCCAACTCCAATCCAAGTCAGCAACTTGTGGCTTAATCCAAAGCATTATACTAGGCCTCCTGTTGTTGCCTTCGTTCGCAAATGGTGTCTTCAACGTTGTCCGAAACTGTTTTTTCCTAACCGCCGATGACAGTGAAATCGTTTACAACTTCCAGCCTGAGGCTCTAGGATCTATTATTTCCGAAATATCCCAAGGAATATATCTTGTGCAAGAAATGCACTTTTTCCACAGGGAGCCTCAAAATTGGTGGTCAAATCATCCCCATTAGCGAAAAGGTGCGTGATTTGGGTCTAAGCTACCCCTGCAGCTTCAACTATGTGGAGCACGCACTTACTGAAGTTGCGAAAGCCACTAAAATAGTTGGGTTGCTATATAGGACTTTTGAGAAAAGGAAAGTAAATTGAATCCCTCTAAAACATGTCAGATCCATTCTAGACTATTGCCCTCTGATCTGCTCCAGCATGTGACATTGCCAAAGACTTGTAATCGAAAACATTCAGCGCGCATTTACGAAGCGGCCAGTAGGCACTTCATCAAACCTACATCACAGGGAGCGACGTGCAGTGCTGAATCTTGCAACTCTGTGGCATCGGCGTGCGAAAGCAAACTTAACATTCTTCAATAGTCTCGTCAAAAGTAACAGTTGTTTTTCAGTCTCACTTTAGAAATCAAACTCCCTACTCCATTCGAAAAACTAAACTCGTCGTCACAACTGTCACTGCAAGAACAGACATCAGAAGAAACATTTTCCATTGGTAAATATTCCATTTTTTGGAATTTATCGCCCCAAAGCTGCTTCTTCCATCACCGTCTGCCATCGCCTTCAAAAACGAAGTCCGATGACAGTTGAACGAACCAACCCTATTCGTACGCACGACCGCTATCTTTCAAAGACTCGAGCGTACGAAGCTGATTTAGGATTTAAGCAGTTACTACAATAAGGTCCCTAAAATGTGGATCTCAGCCAACATCAAATGATATTAAGATCCGTGATAGAAGAAGGAAGCTTAATTCTTTAGCAGCTATATCTGCGATATGCTCTCCTTATGTCGGTCTTCTCACCCCTGGTTTTTTCCCATTGATTTCTCTGCTCGCTATTTACTTTGAAAGCATAAAAAATCCCGTCTTTATGCTGGGTATTACGAGAGCTGGTTCCTCTCTTAGCAGACGTTTCATCAGAGAACATTTTCGAGGTTTCCTTTACTCTTCCTACCTACTCATTTTGACCCCTAGTAACCTGCTAATTCGAACCAGGTAGACTCTTTCCCCCTAAGTACCCAGCCTATGTTCATATAAAAAGTAATTAAAAAATCCGTCCACGTCACACATACGATCTGATTTGCTTAAGCAACACAGAAGTCCACGTTAGTAAGTTTCAAGCAGCACTCGTTAATGAAACCAAGACACGGCATTGACGATGACGCGGCCATGTGTGCGGGTCTGTGTTTTACGACATAAGCCACCATCATCCGTGTGCTTGCATGTCCTTACTTTGGTTTGCTTTAATCCGAAAATGCAGAGACCCAAAAGACTGCTACAGGTTTGCTTTAGCATATCCGAACGTGAAGAAAACAGACCATCCATATCAGTTGCAAAAAAACATAACAGAAATTGAAGGTCATGCGGAGGAACTATGAAAAGTTCCTATATGGGCTCAACCATTATTCTGTTAGAAAAAAGAAAGTCACTGCTGGATCAAGTTGAGCCCAGCAACCAAAGCGTATTCGGGCTGCTAAGGAATGGGCCACCTTCTACAATGGATATATATGCCATCAGCCCAGACCTAACCCTGCGAAAGGGGAAAACCCCCAAACCCTTTTATGGTAGATAAGTATCTGGCTGATTTGTCGGACGGTTAGGCAAAGCAGCGCATCGGACAGTCCACTTATGCTTTACCACCCACTGCTCTGTTTTTTAACATAACCCTACCCCCAATCACACACCTGGTACGTATGCCAGCGTATAGAAAGTCTTCCGTTGTTCTTTCTTAATTATTTATGCAAGCTTACTGAAACTAAAGTGTGGTACAAGTTGCTATTGTCCTGTTCAAACACAAATTGAACAAACCGTTCAGAGACTGCCCGGTAGCGTAATGGCTAAGGCGTTCGACTCAGAATCGTTCGTCCCGGGTTCGCGTCCCAGTTGGGGCGCGGTGGATATGCACTGCTGATGATTCCTAATAAGGATCAAACAGATGTACAGTGCTTCTATGGTTTCTTTATGGTGAGTTGGGAGATCATATCACATGGTGAATTATTTCACAATTCCTTATCCCAGTATTTTCATGCTTCACTCTTCCCTCTTGTCTATGACTTCTCGCGGCAAGTCCTGTTCTAGCATCCAGCCAACGCCGCGTTCAGCGACTCATCCAGTTGTGCCCTTTCCTGGTAATTGGAATTAGTAAAATTCGGTGGTAGATCACATGATCAATTATAACGAATTCCCTGGAGCATGTACATCGGGCGGCAGACCAGAGGAGTTCCGCGCAGAACAACCTATGACTTTTTCCCTAACCAGTGTCTTAGCCATCCTATCAAACCACCACAATCTGCATCTGCGAATATGTCAATGGATGAAAGTGAAACGCCACAAAATACGGACCATGCAGAATAGGACTGACTGAGCCATATACCATATAGGGAGTAGCAGACGGTAAGTTTATTGCACACGTCCCGCCATCAAAGCATTCTCTCCTGCGTATTTCAATTCAGTCGTATGGACCCTGTAAGCTTTGTAAGAAACAGGCTGCCATCGCTGTTTTCATTTTTTGTTTACTCACCTTAACACCAGCGGGAACCAATTCCAGACTGACCTCTCTCTTCGGCTCTTCTCCAGGCTCGCCAGTGACCACAGATGCAGCATAAACTCTCGCCGAAAGCTCCACTCCATCCCTTGCGCTGGTTGCCTGTCCCTGTTAGGAAGCTGCTATCCTTATATGACGCTCCAATACCGGACCCCGAAACCATAAGACAAAGTCACGCAAATGACCACTCCGGCTACCTCCTCTCGGATGACCCAAGGCGACTGGCCAAAACATTGTTACCAACACTGCTAAAATGCCGTGCAACCTCCCAACCTCCGGACCCCTACCCCAACGGAACACCAACATCTCCGACACTAAACAAGGACAACAAAGGTCAAACATGGCAGGTGTATTTAAGGATTGATTGCAATTCCTAAACATGCTCATTTTCTTTCCACCCTACATCACAGTCCGTTCCCAGCCGCATATATCCAGTATCATTCTTGTGAGTTCCATTGTTTCTCCGTCCACATTCCTTTATAGAATTTTGTACCTTAAATGGCTTGGTGTAACACTGAATCGTCCCCGCTGTTTTATCTTTAGCATTATGTTGGTTTTTAAATATCGGTAATCACCACTCTCCTTTCACCTCATATGATATCCAGTATGGTTTTGATTCTCCTCCATTCCGTTGTCACATCCATATTCATCTCCGCCTTTACCATATAACTTCTTCATTTATGAGAAACCCGGACATATAACAACGTCCGCCATTGCCTTTCAGCCAAATTATGCTCCCTTGATACGCACCTTTGACGCGTTTAAACAGGTTGACTCGCAGTGCGCCAGTATTAATCAGCCTCAAAAAGTATTGGCGAAGGATTATCTAGCTTCGATCGAAATGCTTGAAAACGCATGCCTAGCCTATCACGTTGCAGGTCATGTTCATGAGAACGCAGACACACCGCATCTTCACGTCTGGTCTTTGTTTTCCGTGTCTTCGCTGTGCCATCCCTGTATAAAATTTATCTTGCCTTGTGCATGCCTCTCGGATGTCGAGAAATATACATTATATCTTCTGAGGACCACATAGTTATACATATATACATAATACGATTATACAGCAAATTTATATATACATCATGCGACTTGGGAGCAAACAAATATATGTAATACTATTATGGGGCAAACAGAACTAAGTGAATAAGTGAAAGGCTCGTGGTTTGAAATTTTTCTAATTTCGCTTTCCAAGTTTTATCCACTTTACGTGATTAGCTTTTGATAAAATTCCCTGTTCTGCTCAGCAAAGCTCTATAAATGTTTCTGCATTTTTAGTCTTGCGCCGTTGTTTGTTTCCTCATAGCTTGTTTTTCCTATTCTTAGTACTTTTTCAACGTCATGCTAAAGGTAAACCATATGAGACTTAATACCAGAAGTGCAGGCGGGCTACAATCACCGCCAAATTCACAAACAACCAACTGCTCGGGCCAGCTGGTTTATGCATTCAGTGATATGAGTAAGAGATTCGAACAATCGCAAAAGCGACTGACCAGAGCTGTTACGCAGCTGACACCAGCGGAGGCCGCCATCACCAAGTTGGCTCTACTCTCCAATCTTATTGGGCCATCCTCAAATCTCTCTGTGGGTGATCTTGCCGGCCATAGTAAATTTACTGATTCAATGTCCGCTGAATTAGTTAGACTTATTTGAAACAGAAACCATACCGTATTTTTAGTATTACAGACCGAAAACCACTGTAGTAGCTCATAGAAAGGATACTGAGGGCATTTAATATAGGTCATTATCCTAGTCATTTTGTGAGACTAAGAAAAAGGATACAACAGAAAGCATGCCGGCTCCTCATACAGTTATAGTACGAAAAAGTCGCCCGTTAATTCATCAGAAAGAAAAATACCATGGCTGTAAACACCCTTTACAAAACCATAAGGACCACGAAGGATAAAACACTGATCCAAAGAGAGGTACTAGGACTACATAAAAAGAGCATCCGACCCCCCGACGTGCAGATCATTAAGACTCCCTGCCGTACTGTTACATCACCAACTCTATACTCATGACCACTAACCCCAAAACTTAAATTTGAAGTTGACTTAGACAAGTCACTCAACTCATCTACCCTCAACTTCCAAGCAAAAGATTTTGCCTGAAACCATCCATGTCAGGATGCAACTTCCCACTGCAGCCCTCTAAAACCCATCCTTCAAAAGCCCGGCAGAAATCTGAAAAAAGTGCGGTCGTTATGGTTAAGGCACTCAGCAAGGCCTACGATGTCCGTTACCCCTAAAACCGGTCCTAGTTCCCCCTTATCCTTATATCCAAACGCACCCAGTAAACCCCAAAGTTACCAATGCTGTCTACGCCTAGGAGGCCAAAACACGCACCTCGTTTTATAAAACCAAGAAAAGGTGGCCCAAAGTCCAGTATTACCTTGTTAAACAAACCGACAAAACCCAAAACCTCAGGTACCGAAGACAGACTCGATCCCCAAGTCAACGGGCGTCCACCTTACACGTCCCGCAACAGCTATCCAGTTCCATCTACATGGACAACCATTTAGCTTTACTCGCATCTACCCGCCACCTTCTAGGGGTGACGTCAGCTTCCACCCATTCCACTGCACCTGGCCTCGCCGCAAACTCAAGGGGTGCCACGCAGCATAAAATTTACTTCCAACCTAAATCCATCTGATTTATGGACAAAATTCACTGGCAACTCCCCGATTACCGGTGTGTTCCTCATATTCAAACAAGCCTCCCATTCCACATAGCTGTACCGTTTCCGCCAGACCCTTCAGTCTCCCATACATACGTCCCAGCCCACTCTCCCTATGTAACCGAACGTGTAATGGCAAACATGACAATGTTCCCTGAGAGTGAATGTAATGCAGACAGATTACATTACCCCGGTTCACAAGTTAACCACCCGCTGAATGCCATGCTCAACTAGCCTGACAGTTCATCTACTGTCCACTCCCAGTAAAGCTGCCCTGGGCCGACAATTCCTTGCTGAAGTGACGCACCATCCTTCCACATAAAGAAAGCCTCAAATGAGAAAACGCTGGCTAAATGTAAAAATGATTATTACCTCCATGACTCTCAAATAAAGTGGAATCAAGATTCACCCATTGTGACAAAATCATTGATAAGTGCCCTACCGGAAACTTTTCGCTACTGTGATTAAATGCACGCTCCATGCTAGGGACAATGCAATGTATCAGTCTTCTTACACACTCGTTAAATTTTGATCCCATGCTAATCACCGATACTTGGCTCAGTAGTCACGCTCCGTGCAAAGCCATAACAACTCCTGTCTAAAACTGCTTCAGGAAAAGCCTCGAAGCCCAGCGTGGAGGTAGCTACATTGTATACACCAGAGAAACTTCACCTTCTGCGCTGTGCCGGGATATCGTGCTATGCATCATCCAAGATACCGTTTGGGTTAGAGCTGAGATGGGCGATGAAAGCCTTTTTGTTAGATGCGTCTACCTTTTCCCAGGTTCTTGCTAAACCGATTTTTTGTTGATAATCGAACTTATGAATAGGCTTCTGACCTACCAAGTCAAAAGGTGATTGCTAGAGATTTCAATGCACCTGGCTTATGCAAGTGCACGACTTTCGCTCCAAATTACTTGCACCCTTGCTTTGAAAGCGTCCATGATGACGGTTGGACCCAACATGTATCTGAATCGGCAAGGTACCGCAATGTTATTGACTTCATATTTACGATTGACTTAACATACGTTCAAATTTTCACTGAGGCTAGTTTGCTTGGATGTAATCACTTGTCCGTTGGCCGTTCATTTAAGCTGTTACTCTTGAGTAGATACCCTCACGCAACCCCATGCCACGTTTCAGGTCTGATTGGAATCGTCTGCTTTTTCTACTTCGTAACTCCTATGGGTCTCTTCCTAGCAAGAAGAGTGTAGGCGGCCGCTGATCAGTTATACTCCAGCTTGCACTAGTTCCTTGACGCCATTACTCAGACCCACAATGGAGACGTGCCTCCCAAAGGAAATTACTGCGACCGAATAAACTGTAAGCTGGCTAAACTTCAGCATGCTTTTAACGAGACCAGAGATTTCTCTTTGTCTCTGCAAATAAATTGGCTAAGACTCGAGAACCCGTACTGGGCCACAGGACCAAACAACAAGGGCTGAAAGCTCTAGGCCAGCCGAACTCAAACGCACCATTAGCAAAACTGCTTAAACGCAGAACCACCCATTCTAGGTCCTCAGCCACTCAAGTCCCGGGTACCATTCAAGATGAAATTTATGAAGACAACCCAAAGGAGGTTTCGGAGCCTTTCGGTGAATTCTTTGGTGAACGACAACAATCCTCTACCCAATGCCGACCTCGCTCAACCTAGCCTAGTCATTAGTGAAAATCCAAATTAGGCCACCGCTCTGAACCTGATTCGTTACCTCTGGCTGCCTTCGCACTAGGTGGGAGCGATAAGCCAATTTAGTTGGCAAAATTCAATAACTTGTCGATTCACTACTGCACCTCGCTAACAAATAGACAAAAACCGTGGCGCTGCAAACTACCGCTCAATAAACTACACCACTATAGTCTCCAGAATCATGGAGCATCTGATTAGGAACAGTCTTATAGCCTACCTTCGAGAACCTCAACTGATTAACAGTGGAAATCATGACTTCCTTCGTTAGAAATCCTGGGCTACTTGCATGACTGGCTGCCTGAACGCTATCACTGGGGCTCTGAGCAATTGCTGGTCAGCTGTGGTAATATTTTTATACATGAAGAACGCTTCCAATAGTGTCCCGCCCTAGGGTGCCAAATAAAATGGTTTTCTACGGTATTGTTGATCCAATCTTGTCGTGGTTTTCATCTTACCTCTGAATTAGAAACCAGGTAGTTCAAATAAATGGCCAAATATCCAAACCCAGATTAGTACCCGGCGGTGTTCACCAAGGAATTGAACTGGGCCCCTAGCCCTTCCTGTTAACGTTAACGAAGTCTGTGCTGTTATTCGAAGCCGCACCCCTTTTCTCTTTGCAAACGATAACAACATTGCTTTCAACTTTAGCCTTGAAGCTTTAGTAACATAACACAAGGCTTAGCGTCACTCCGTTCCTAGACAGACGACTGTATAGTAAGATTCTCCGCTGAAAAAGGCGGCATCACGGGGTACAAATGAGTTACACCGCCAAGGGTACTCGAGCTCGGCAACCAAACTTTCCTCGTTGTCTAAATTATTCTTTCACTTTACCCTTCTTGGAAAATACTCTCACACAAGTTTCAAAAGAAAATACAATAGTGGGGATGTTGCACAGAACTTTGAAGTTGAACGAAAGCAAACTACGATTTTTTATCACCCACGTCAGACCATTCTAGAGTAACGCTCTCCAGTCTGTTCTAAAATAAAGCATTGCGACAGAGTATCAATTAAAAACGTCCAGCATGCGTTATGCAGGCAGCTGATCAGCCACTCTGCTAGCCAAAACTATATGGAACGCGGTGAGTCGCTGAAATGAGACCCCTTGAGGCTTCAACGCACGTGGGCAAACCCGGCACTCTTTAACAATATTACTACAGGGGATAGCAGTGCTCCAAACCTCGTGTTAGAGACCCGCTCGCACACCTTCTACGAAATACGGATATAACTGCTACTCTCTAAGTTCTAAAGGCATCCGTTAGAGCCAACTTATTTAGTGGTAAATATTCTTCATAATAGAACGAAATTCCTCAACAGTCGTGCATTTTATCACAAACATTTATAGTATTTAAAAATAAAGTAATTGGATTAGTTACTGTGCACTTTCTAATTATTTTGTACCACCCATACTCACCTGATGGTGGAGTGCATGAAACTGGATTGGGCTTCTGGAAAAAGCACTGATGTTGCCGTTTTGTTCATTGCAGGGAGTAAATCCCCTTACTCATATCACCAAATGGAAGATCCAATCTACGAGGATAACTTGATTTCTTCGTTTCTCGTTTCGCCTGGATAACTCCCTGTCAGTTATGGACACATTGAAAAATCCTATCTCCTCCATCACTATAGTAATGCATTCTGCTTCAGAGGTTTTCCCATTCCATTAATTCCATTTTGACATCATTTTGTGTTATTTCCATAAAAAATGAAAACCTAACAGCAAAGCAACTCACCTCTCTGATTTTCAAATTCAAACTGAGCTTTGACACTTGCGCAAGCCACCTAATTACAGGCAGTTCTACAATGGATGCAGCTCATCTTTTCTTCTGCCTGCAAAAACAATATCTATTGCACAATAATCTTGTTTCGAATCCATAAACCTTATCGTTCCAACTGCGTATAGGGTTGCGCACCCACAGCTCTCTCCCATCCACTGACCTAACTAATTCCAACACCGTCGCCAAAACGGTGTGGCAATCCTACTCGGCCACCATCTTCGAATAAAAACATTCATTATCATCCTCACATCTTACTTTTCATAATCGCCTCTCCCCAAGCAAAAGACTTCGACTCGTTGAAATCATCTATTTCTGACGAACCCAAACGATTCCCTCCAGACAATACTGGGTCAATGTCTTGGATTTTATCTTTCTCACTCTTCATTGAAATATCTCTGTCCATTTTAGACACTTCGAACCCCATACTGGCTCCGTGACCATCGATTCCCACGTGGTTTCTTTTCTTCCCCTAGTGGCCTTTTCCATTTACCATACCCGCTGTTCCCGACCATTTCTTGTGCACCAAAAACATGGTCTGCTATGGTAGAAATCTAAACCATGATTTCTACGATGTCAATATTTATGCACTTATCGATCATGTGACCTGGATTGCGTACTCTTAGGTAAATCTTGTACGTGAGTGCTCATAAGTTTTCTCATTTCCCCCTTTTTTCACTGTCTTTGCACGTCCTGTTCATGCACGCCGCATGATCTTGGCACTGTCCAAGAAAAGAAATGTTCATATCCCATTTTTGATTACAGGGCAAACAAAAATTACAATACAAACAATCGTTTTCACTATAACAGCCATGACCATTTATGTCTTCGGCATGTTAAATCGACCCTTTTACTTTTCTGAAGAAGATTACACCCACTTTTTTCACGCAGCATCGCTGCTTTTTATTCCTCACTACTGTACAACTTAGGCAGCTGGTTATCAGCAGGAATTTAACAGCAAACTTGTCCGGTTATCGCGCTGCGGATAACTGGCGTCCAACGATGTGAATGCACGTCAAACTTGTCCGTTTCTCGGGGGCGGACATTTGGTCAGTAGCATATATGCGGAAGTCCGCCAATGTGTTTCAGCTGAAGTTCGCGCCCGCGGAGCGCCCTTCTGATGCATTTAAACATGAAATTATTCAGAGACAACGGTTGAAAACAAGTTACAGAAAGTCTTATATAATCCTAGCAAACAATTGTCCAGCTTGATTTTTAGCCGGAAAACTCAGGTCTACGGTACGAAATTGGCGATTCTCAACATGGAAGCACACATTCAAATTTCATTAATGATCCTTGTTTCTGGTGTTTGAACTGTGCCGTCCCTGTATAAATTTGATCTTACCCTGCGCATGCCACTCGAAAGGCAAGAAACATTGCTGTTATTATACTTTTATAGCCTGGCCTTTATATCTTGCTTAGGGAGATGAGTGCGACCTTAGACTAATAGCGAAGTATACTGGAAATAGGAATCCAGTTCTGTAAAGAAATGCGCAAAGCACAAGTATGCCGATCAGAAATCAAAACTGGAAAACCGTTTCACAAGATTGCACAGAGTTCTCTAGGAGTGTTCTTGAGCATTGAGCTACGAGTCGCTTCGTTTTTACATACACTAAACATGCGTACCACCGGCGCATAACGTGACCGGAGCTCATTGGCGGATGTCGAAATATGACCGAAGTTCTCAAGCGTCAGGAGCGTCGGGTAACAGACAGAAAGTCGAGGTGGATACATTAACAGCAGTCAGAATATAATATTTGGAGAGAAGTGGAGAGTGGACAGAATACTGAAATAAAGAGCTGACAAATTGTTGAAGAGGGCGAAGAAATACTGTCAAGACTATGCCAAATTATTTGGAAGATGAGGTTTTATGGTTTTGCGCTGAGGGAATATGGATCTCCCAAGAATGCTGATTACATTCTGTGCTGATGGCGGTAAGCTAGACTGAGGAGTGCGTTAGAGAAGGAAGTTATTGTAAGAAGTAGAAACAGGTCTTATGTACACTGGCCATGAATATTCTATACATTGTAATTTTTTGCACTTTTGACCTTAACCGTCAGTAAGAGTAGGGAAATTAAGGGGGTGGACAACACATTCCGACGGTATTATTAACCTCGTTTTCGCTGTCATAAAGATCTATCTTTCGGGCGACTTGAATTCGGCGGAAACCTCTCATCAGTATCAATTTGCCTTTTTTGTTGCGCACCACGCAGACCGTCATATGCAGGCAGCAGACCGGATGGATCGTCAGCCCCACAAGTAAACCAATTTATATGGCGAGGTTTGTGAATGAGGGAGATGGAAACGGGCTGCACATGGAGAAAAAACTACAACTTGCGAGGGGAAAAATGGACAAACCAGGGGAGGGAAAGTTTAGAGCTGCTTCTAGCCGAGTAAGCAGTACGATGAACAGTACACTGAGCGGACACTTGACATAAATGACCGCATATTGGGGCGTAGCCGAATATGGGAAGTACAGGCAGAGGCCCTGCACAGAAAAATAGTAATCACCCACTTTCACTGGGTTTATAAAATATACGTGAATAGTTCTGATTTTTTAAAATTCGGCAAGGCCAATTGGTGAAGATGGAGACGTAAAAAAGGAATGTCCTGGCCAACTGATAAGGCACTAGGCAAACTTGATGCAATGTAAAATACATCCCTGTGAAGGCCAGATGCCGGAGGTAGCAGCCCGTTTCGAAATTTAGCAGAACAGAATAAAGGTTCATAAGTAATATTGGTCCTCAACCATTTTGATGAAGAATGTTTAGATCCGTTTAGAACGTTAGCCCAACACAGACGCCTAAAGAACTCTTCCTCCTGAGTTCGATTTGTAAATTTTGGGCAAAGTAAAAGATAAGGAACAAGAGGATGTCAGAACAAAATGTCGCACTTGAACGCAGTGACGAGAAGGTTGCTTACCACAACAGTGCTAGTGGGTGTGCTAACCGAGTGCTGACAATCCAGTCCGAAAACTACAGTTGAGGGGTGAATGCAGGAGGTGTAATCCGCCAACCCACTTGCACCCGCACACCGCTGCAGCCTAGCTGCCCACCACATGCGAACCGGCCAAGGAGATGGACCTGTCCGCACTACTTTCAAAAAGCTGGTGTACTCGGAGGTGAAGGAAGGAATGCGAACATAATGTAGGTAGGACCAGCCATGCGTCAGGCTCCCAGGAGTTGACGATCCCAGGTGAGTCAAAACCGCGGTAGCCAGAGTGTGATATAATTGCTTACGTTCTTGAGGAATTGAGCTGCCTGGAAAGAACAAGTCCGAGTGGTTGCCTGGCCTTGCAGCCAGCTGCGGATTAGGAATTTACCAGACATGTGAACAACTCAGGAAAAGAAACCACGACTGCCTGTACAACAGTCCCAAATATTTAGGTAGTGGTTGGTCTTGTTATGAAATCCGGTTACTTGGGTGTGTATAGGTAGATGGACATGCGGATCCATCGTGTAAATCGTCTGCACACGCCAGTAGTATTAAACTGGGCCTGACTGGTGGAACCTTTGTAAAATGTTGAGGGACTTATTATCCCGGAACACTGAAAACTTTGCAGCATCAAATAATCGAGAACCGCCTACTACAAACGAGGTATACAAGGTGGATAACCTATGAATAATCGCAATGTCAGGTTTTAAATGAACGTACTATTGTGCCAAGGGAACCACAAAGGCCAGAGGCGAAAGTCATGGAGTCAGCCCTGTCCTTCAGTAAATTGGAGGTGTTCAAACAGTTGTAAAATGTCATTTAACCTCGCTGGTAGTGCTCTGTGCAGACATTATCTCCACCCTGCAAAAGAGAAGTAGCAGTTCCTGAAAAGATCCACTGTTCAGCCGGGTAAACGGCTGAGGAGCAGGATAGGAATCCATGGGATCAAACGCTCTGTGACAAAGATCCTTCCATTCTCCGCAGAAAGAGACACCAGGATGGTCTAATGGAATCAGTTATGGTAGTAAACTGCTTATCAGTTGCATCCTAGACGTTTTTCAGCAATGCACATGAGAGTCGGCTCTCAAAGACTTGATCTAGGCTGTTTGTAAATCGGCAATTCTTTGGTAATAGGGTTATAAAAACACAACCGACTCCCCTAGGACCTGGTAACTGTGCATATCGTGGTTCTATTTAGCAGGAGTTGGAACGAAACTGGCATAAAGTGTCTTGAGGTAAGGCAATAAGAGAAAACGCACGGGTAGCCCTTTTAATATTCTTTCCAAATTCTTGATTTGAATGGATTACGCATGCAAAACGTTATCCTCTTCTGTTACTTTTGGCAGGACCCGTTGGGCTGGACACAGAACAGGTGGAAGGCCAACTAAAGTGGATAGAGTGGATAGCATCGAAAGAGTTCCCAAAATCAAATGCTGACAGCCGAAACGTGTCCCGCGAGTGCTGACCTGAACTAAGCTGAACTAGTCCTGCGGCACATTCGAATTTCTTTTGACTGTCGCTGTTCTGTTCGTCATCCGGTTAATTGGTGCTTTCCTCGTGCATTTTTGACTAAAGTGCTTCTTCATTCTTCCAAACAGCTTGGTGATACAATTTGAGCCTCCCGGATTCAGTTATTTTAGGCAAGGTGAATTTCAGCGCAGTATGTAGAGAAGTTTTGTGTCCGGCTTAGATGTATTACAGGCATTTTATCCCGGCGTTAAATTGTACATTTTTCTTTTTTTGCTGCCACTGGTTGTCTTGAACGTTGTTTCTGTCTTGAGCGTGGCACTCACTTACGTTAGAAAGGAGCAAAAGGCTCGTAATCAGTTTCATTCTTGCAATGTGTACCAGCGCTTATCACACTCAAAGTGCTCTGATGATCCAAAGGATCATTCCGTCGTTTATGGACAACTTGATTGGTTGAGGTGAACATGTAAAAGTATGGGCCACTTTCATGAAGATTCCCACAGCAACTGACAGTCTAAAGGAAGTAGTCGTCAAGGCGCCCACTAGGAGAGTAGAACAATGCATCTACTCGGAGGTGGTGGATATTCATACATTAGACATTGAGAAGGCCATTACGAAGAATGGCACCTAGGAGGGAGCAAGTAAGAGCAAAGCCCTCAGACCCCTAGGTTAAAATAACATAATATCTGGGAAGCTAGGGCGGACAGCAATTGGAAGGGAATCGGAAATCGGCAAAAATGCAGTCAGGGGCAAGGGTAAACTTAACATCGACGAAGGAAAACTTAAAGGTCTGTAATGTCACCTATTTGAAACGAGGAGAGCTTAAGGGCCAGGTAAAACCAGCAAACACCACTGAGTCGCTAATTAATGAACCTTAGGCTTTATGGAACCATGACTTCAGGAAATTAGCGTATCTAAGGCTGCTTGGTTTGAATCAGGATGCTGGTCTAAATTGGGTGCATACGGTTGTGCGTTGGAAGGGTCCAAAAGAAGTAGAAATACCACGAACGGCACCCCACAGCTCACTACCCCGTCTATATTAATTGTGTGTGAGTAAAGTCGTTACCCCATTAAAATGTCTAGGTTAACTTTGCTCAAATTGCTTATCTCGCATAAAATATATATTTTGTAATATAAAATGTGCAAACATTTATTCGTATACACCTACTTTTGGAGTTTGCGGGTATGCTTGCATTGAAACACTTGCGGATATTTTCATATGCCTAATTCAATATATGAAAAATAGTTCTTGATTTTTGGAGTCAGGGATACCTCCATTATCTTCCACACCCCTAAGTGCGCATGCCCACTTTTACGACATTGTCCAACTACTGCCCCGTCATTTTACCAAAGCCGACAATCCTTCCACTCGCCACAACTAATTTCTTGTCATACCCATGCTTTGCGCCGCTGCTGTTTGCTAAGGTTGGCATGCTCCTATGCCTACTTCTTTCCATTCTGCATCGATCTGTTCCGCCTTTATCATTGCGCTCATCGAAACCCTAGCTGAAATAACAATTGACTGCAACCTTTTCCGCTTTCTTTCCCAGTCTGATGCGCAGGAATAGCTTTCGGACCAAGACCTCACTTTCAAGGTCATGGCTATCATTTCACGTATGAGACAAGTGCTCCAGCACAACACCAATTCAAACTGTCCCAAGAATGCCCGTGTCACTCCAGCTTGAACAAACGATCCAATTTCTAGACTATGCTGTAATAGTGCCACCATATCAAACCGCATAATTTGCCAATGACAATAACCCGCCCCGTAACACGAAGCCGCAAAATGTGATTTCCGAGAGGAAAGCATTATCAGCAGCCAAATATTCCTTATTATGCAGCTTGACCATTAGATCTGTCACACTGTGAAACATTAAGACCATCAGGCTAACAAAGAGTATAAAATAATAATTGAATGGTGTATTTATTGAAAATTACAAGAGACAAGTTTGGCTGTATGATCAAGCAATACAATGCATAACACGACTCATCGAGCAACGTAGAATAAGAGGGTGTCAGAATGCGGATGAGATAATGTTGCAGATGGTCACCATTAGGTCAACACGAATTCCTACACGGAGGCAAAGAATCGATTAGACGCTTTGCTATTGATCATCTCCTCAGCCCCAAAATTCACGTCCTGTCCTCTCCAAACACAGCTAGCCATGCGTTTTCTAGTCTCTCTTTAAAGTCGCGTTCTGACCCCACCTCAAACACTTGCTCCGGTAGGTTGCTCCACTTAATCACTACTGGTATGGCAAACGATTAGTTCCTCAACCCAGTAGCTACGTGTTCGCGCATAATTGTTTCCCCGTTCCCTCCCAGTGTATCTTCCACCCTTATCTGGAAAAGAGCTCCCATGTGACCCCGTATCTCGGTCAAACCATTATTGATCTTGAAGGCCTGTATTAATTTACCCCTTTACTTCGTTATTCCAGGAAGTACAAGCCCATCGCCCTCGGCCACTGCTCGTATCCCATGTGCCTCAAATGCCCAAGCCATCGTGCAAAACACGATGAATCTGTTCCGGAATGGTACTATCTCCTGCCAAATACCGCCTCCATGCCTGGACACAATACTCCAAGTGCGGCCTGAAAAATGCCTCAAACAGCAGAAAAGCGTTAGGCCTCCTAGATCCTAAGTTGGTGTAGGGCACACCATGCCTTCGTTACCGCCTTCTGAAATTGCAGTCTAGGTTTGAAGTCCGCACTCACGACTATCTCGAGGTCTCTTGCCTGCTGAGTTTGCTCCATCGCGATCTGATGATCCAGGTCTCCCTCGCCCATGTGGTAAGGGGAATATAATTATCCTTCCTTGAGCCGCTGACATTTGTTCAAAATCAACGGAAGATCCCACCTAACCGACCACTGGCAAACTTTATCCAAATCCCTCTGGATAGCCTTAGTGTTTGCCGTTCCTAATAGCTTGATGTCGTCAGCAAACATGAGGCACGGATTTTACAGCCCGCTAGCTACGTCGTTGACATACATTAGGAAGGGCGGTGGCTCTAAGGAAAGCCCCTGAGGCACCTCGCTATATAGCAGTCCTCAGTCAGATAGATACAACTCGACATTCATCTTCGAATATCTAACCTCCAGAATTTGTGCTATTCAGTCATTCACCTTAGCACCCACTCCGAAGGCCTTCACTTTCTGGTGCGTTTGTACTACAACTCGTACACTGACTTCCCCAAGCGCAGATAAGCATGCATTGCCTAGCCGCTCTTTGAAATCATGCAATGATCCCGCCTTGATTATTTCTGCTGGCAGCTTGTTCCAACCATTTACCTTCTGTTTGGAAAACGATTTTTTCTCAGCGCTGTAGTTGCACGACTTTCACAATCGTTTTTCGGCTTAGTTGTGAGAAGTCTTTAAAATAATCCGGTAGCTCCTCAAGTCTGTCAGCGAGTTTGAAGGCCTGTACTGGATCGCATATTCCCTGTCTTTCCCGAGGGTACAAGGCCAGCGCTTTTGGCCACGGCTCACATCCCATGCATCTCAGCTGTCCGAAACAACGTTCTAGCATTTGTATGTATCATCAAATACGGCCTCCATGGTTGGATACAATATCATAGGTTCGGTGGAACAAACGCCTTGGACATCGGCAGAAAAATTTCCGGGCCTACTATGTCCCACAATCACCCTAATTTGGTGCACATCACACCATGCCTTCTGGACTGCTTTCTGATGTTGCAGACCAGGTTCGAATTCCGCAGTCGATAACAACTCGAAGATAGGCGCTTCCCGCGATTTTTCCGCCATTACCTGACGCCCGGGTGGCTTAGTTGGCCAGCGGGGTTAGCTTCTTCCATGAACCGCTGTCACTTGCTCAAGTTCCGCATACGATTCTATCTTACTGGTCACTGGCAAACTATTCAGGTTCCTCTCAATAGCTTCATCGTTCGCCATCCCTAATGACGTGAAGTCATCTACAAGCACAAGACGCAGAGTTTTCAATCCATTTGTTAAGTCGTTGACACACACCAGGAAAAGTAGTGGTCCCGAGACAAGCCCGTGAGACACCCCGCTGTGCGGCTATCCTATGTCCGCTGGATACACCTTGAGTGTCACTGTGAAATAAATGCTCTGCAGACTCTGCTGTCCAATCAAATAATAAGGAAGACGGAAATATTTTGTTTCTTGGACAGTGCGCATAATCATGACGTGTGACCCTGGTGACAATGGAGGAAAAATTAAAGAGAAAAATAGAATATAAAAACCCTGACGTGCAAACGGTTGGGGACCTAAACGATAGCTAATATTATGTACCTCAGGTCATATGTTTAGTGAGTGCATAAATATTGACGAATTTTCACGCGGCGTGTTTATGTCTAACGAAGACTTCTCGTCCGTATCGCTCAGTGCCGTTGTTGCGCAACTTGTAGACTGCCATATACAAGCGGCGGACAGAAGTGGGCCGATAATGTCTCCCGAAAGTCCCTCAAGGTGGTACGCTTTCTGAATATTGGGAACAAACAAGAATTGGATTTGGTAGAGTGGATAAGGCGGGGCAAGAAAAAATGCAATAAATCAGGAAACGGAAAATTTGGAGGCAGTTCTCGTGGAATGCATAGTCTGGTGAGCAGTAAGCTGAACGGACACCGGCAGTATGAAATGCGATAAATTTGAAATCAGAGTCCCTTGGGCAAAGAAGACGGTGGCTGAGACGGGATGGAAACCGTGTGATAGTATGGCCAATCCATGAGGTTTGTTTTGGGCACTTTGGATTTCATGAATCTCACCTAAGTCCAGTGATGGAGGAGTTGGGAAAAAGAAGAAGGGGAATCGGAATCAAATGAGGCAATGTTTGGTGAACTNGTGTGGAGAGCAGTTGCACGGAGCACCGATGGTTTGCCACATTTTGCAGATCAGAATAGAATTTCATGAGAACTGACGGTCCCCAGCTATTTTCGAATGTCTTGATGCATTTTCAACGCAGTTCATATTGAATGCCAATAAAAATACTTCCCTCATGAGTCCGTTGTGTATGATTTTGGCCAAAAAACTTTGCGACGGAGCAAAACGATGCCGGGGAAGAATGGTGCACGTGAACATTGAGACTAGGGGGATGTTTACCACAACAGTGCCAGTGGGTGGGGCTGACCAATTGCTGGCTATCCAATGTGAAACCCACCTTTGAGGAGTGAAAACAAGAGGTTTAATCCGTCAAACTATCTGCATTCAGAAACCGCTGCAGCTGAGCTGCCCGCCCGATATGCGCCGGCCAAAGCGGTGGATATGACCGGCTCCGCACTATAGTGGCAGGGCCGGTGTATTTGGGGGTTGGAGGAAAGAATGTGAATATGCTGCGCGTCGGAGAAGCGAGAAATTGTTTTGCAAATATTGGTTGTTCCCAAATGTTAGCTGCATCGTTCACCCCGAAAACCTTCAATTTTCGATCGATTACTTGTGTCTCGCGGGGCCAAGTGCCTTCGGAAAGTCCATGTGGCACGCTTCTACTTTTTTGCCGCTCTGCTAAGTACCACGGGTAAGCGGCCAGTCAAGTTGGTCAAACAGGAACGGCTCAGTTGAGGGCAATGTTGGTTCATCTTCATTCCCTTGTTGGACTCTAGGTGATTTACTATCATATTGCGAAGGACCCCTTCAAGGGGCTCTATCAAGATGGACGTCTGTAGCTACCACGGACATCTCTGTCCTCGCATTTATGCGCGGGTATGACTCTCTACATTAATCAGTCCACAAGAAGCCTGTGAGGCGGATTATCCTAGTGCGGATCTGGAATAATTTTTGCTCGCGCCTAAACATTGTGACCACTTGCGCGTCGCGCTTGCTTGGCTCTGTACCAATGCAATGCTGACGACGCTGGTGCTTGGAAGGTAGAAGGAGAAGACAGTCAGAAGCGGTGGTGTACCGGGTGCATTTCGACACGAGCGCGCGTGCGGGTTTTACTTGATGCACGCACAACCGGCAACCGCGCTGAGAAGTCAGCGGGCTATTTGACAAGCGATCCGGGGAGACAAATCCAAGTTCCTCTACAAACCGCCTTTCTTATGGTGACGCATTAAACTCTTGGGTGAAAGATTTTGCCAGGATCTCCGCTAGTTGTTTTATTATCAATGGGTGGGTTTCGTCAAGTCCTGCCGACTTCAGCCCATCCAGGTATTTTAGGCATTCCCACAATTATTTGCCATGATCGCCTCGTGCGATATCCCTGCCATGGAGGTGGCATGCCCTGGTGTTTCTCTTTTTGCCCGTTGATCCCGCCTGTAAACCGCTTGAAAATATACCTGAAGATATTTGACTTTCTCCTGGCTCCGTTTCGATATGTTTCATTGGTGGCTTATCGCCACACCCACCTTCTTTATTAAAGTTTCCTTCCACTGTACATAATTAAAATGGGCTTTATGGTTGCTTATTGCGGCCCCAGCGATGCGCTCCGTGTAATAATTTCGGCATTGTTGTTGAATTGATGGCATCATCTTTCTCTCCACCATGCATCTCACCTGATCTCGGTAGCTACATGTGTCCTCACTGCTTATAGGAGCACTGGCTCCGCAGTTTGGCTCTCGTGGTTTCATTACTCTAACATGGCGGTAGGACTTTTTGTTTGATTCCTCGGGGTGGCACAACTGTTACCGCTGTTACCGCTAACAGGTTGTTTTTAACTGACTCCCAGTGGCGTTTCACCTTTTTCTGCTTCCCAGTGAGTTCAATGGCCCAGGTCTCCTAGCCCACTTTTGTCTGCTTCTGGAAAGACTCTGTCGTACTTGTCCGTGCCAACAGTTCCCGCAGAGTCGAATGTCGATTACGGCATGGGCGATGCTGCCTATTGTTTCTCGCAGCTAGAAGATCCCCTTGTCTTTCTATACTCCTGCCATCACCAAGCCAAGGCCTGAGGATCCCTGGCTCCACTGGTATCGATCCGCTCGGGTAACGTATTAAACTATCACAGTTGCATGCACGAACTGCAGTTGTGTATGCCCAAAAGTGTCTTCTAGGGCTGCCTCCTAAACCGGGGCATTAAAATCCCTTAGTGCGGCAGTTTGTCCACGGGCCCTATAACTTCACTGAGAAAACGAAATAGCCCCAAGTCTTCCGTTGGCGTCGACCCAAGGGTTCGGTCCAGACCTTCAGCTGAGATCCTGGGGTCTTCACCGGCTATGAGGACCCTCACAGCCAGTAATTTTGAGCACCTAATCTGGGGCCTTTATTTTCATCGTACTTTCTAGTTACTAAGACCAAAGTTTTCCACCTATTCGTCTCTCTACTCCATCCATTCAGACGAATTGGCATTAGGGGCCAATAATTCACCGTTTGCCTCTTCTGGGTGAGACCAAATCCCAGTGACAGCCCACAGCGTGTACGTCCAGAGTCGTGAATTGCACCTCCGATCATTCAGTACCCATGCTTACAGCATTTTTGTAGCTCAGTCTTGTTACTCCCTTGCATCGTCCTTCTGGGAACTGAAATAAAGAGATTGTCACATACTAGGGTCTTACTCCTGAGACCCTCGTCCGTTTTCTTGCATAACAGCCGAGAGCCTCACCCTCATCTCCGCGCTGAAAGCATTTATTTACTTGTTCGGCCATCCCTCATGCAACGGCTGGATTCTCAGTTTTCGGGCCTGCAGCCACTCGGTACTGAACACTGGAGATCTCCCTCTGATATAGTTGGACCTGATCCTTCTGCTGGCAGTATCGTCCAGTTCCGTGGCAATCTCGTTTTTATCCGATCAGATGCACCCAAGAATCTTTCCCAATGCCGTGAAGTTGCGAGCTGAAGCGGTGTTGACCTTGGATCTTGTCCTCTCCAATCCTCACCAAACTACAAACTACAACGCTCTGTATTCTGTTATTTTCACCGTTCGGGGAAGATTCCGTTGTGGCCTTCTCCGTCTGCTTCCCGTCCTTCAAACTGAGCCACGGAATCCATTGAAAAACGGCTTTACGAATTTTGCCCATGGCATTTTCACTGGATTTCTGAATAGTACTTACCGCTGATTTAGCGGATTAACACTTGCCCTCCACTTGGCAGCTATGTGCATATTTCCGAGTACTTATTATCAGGGTCTGCAACATCTTTTACTCGTCTTTCGAGGGCGCCAGTTTTCGGCCTTGGCTTTATTTCTAATATGTTTTTATATTTTAACATTGTTCCATCCTTAGACAAAAACTGCCATTTCGTCGTTATTAGAGCGCACATTTTACATCCAGCCCCGCCTGCTCAACAGAGTCGGCGCTAGTACACTTTTCTTTTACTGTCAGTGCTAAATTTCATTCTTCCTGACAGGGCTATTGATTATCGTAACCGTCTGTTTCCTTCGCTAACCTCCTACCTGTCTCGAGGCTTGCCGTTGGTGTATCTGGCTATTCCCAAAGGTGACACTTCGTTTGAGCCTTTTCAGTCCCGGCAAACTCAGCTTAGCTTTTCGCTTTAGCAGTGTGGCTTTTATATGTCCTTCTTTATGCCAACGCATGCACAAGGAAAATTTTTGTTGCATGTGCCATGCTTGACTCCTGTTACCACCCTGCCTTTAGAGTAAGTAGATTTTTACACCTTTCGTCCTGTCCCGGGCTTCGCCGTGTACCTTCCCTGCATCACCTTTCTGGTGCCTTACCCACAGATTATAAGCAGCCGTGAGTTATATAAACGGAAAGCAAGTTCACAAACCCCCTGCAACTACCACCTGGTAGCAATTGAGATTAACGGTCGTGCAAGAGCAAAATATATTCGTCTGCTTGACTTTGTGTGTACCGTTTTATGGGTCTTTAGGGCTTCTCCGTTTAACTTGACACGTCCTGCGATCCCCTTATCTTGACCTTGCCGAGCTGAGCTATCGGGTTTAGCGTGGATTCACTTAGGTCTCCGAACATTATCGCTTGGTGGCTGATTGCTGAGTTTCGTTCACCGAAGTTTCCTTGGTTCAGACAATGCTCCGACAGCAAGAGGATTGGAGCCTGGTTCAGTTCAGCTGAGTTACACAGGACACTAGTTCGCTCAAAGTTTCCTCTTTGCTGAAGTCAAGATTTAGCATTCAAGAATGTCAGTTGTCCTTTGCAGCTCCAACTTACCCTCCCGTTGAACTATTTCATTTTCTAAAATGAGAAGGCAATATCGAACTCCTCCTATCGCTGAGGCAACAAAATAACCTGTGTCTGCATTAAACTACTTTATAGCTGCATAATGAAATACATCCTCTACACCGGATCTGCCCATCCACAAACCGCATTTTAGCATAACTGGAATGATTCACACATAGCCTTGAAGTGTTTCGATGTCGCTGGGTTCTTCAGCACTTACCAATTCTATTGCCAGCTTGTTTAAGACCATTCTGTTGCAGAAAACCTCTCTAAACAAACTCGACCTTTGCGCCACTGCTTCGCTTTGTATTGTAGGTCGGTTGCCTGGAGGTGTTGTCAGGGTCCGCCCCGGTCAAACGCCTTGGTATTTTGAAATTTCAGACAATATCGTCAAAAGTTCAGGTTTAGGTCTTTCATCCCTAAAACGAACAATTTGCTTCCATGCCCTCAACAATTCCGGCAGCTAGCATTTGGGCATTCTTGAAGCAGCACACCTTCGGTTGAAGGGGTGTTGTCCATGTCGGCCTAGAAGACTTTGGAAGTGTAATTCGAAAAGTTCCTTTTATCGGAATGTGAGTAAATCAGGATCCCGTTGCGTAAAAAACTGTTCAAGCAGTCATAATGTCGTGACGAATGCAAGTTTTGCCGCGTAACACTGGACGTATGCTTTTAGGCAATTTCCAATGCGGAGTATATCTTGCGATAACGTTTAGCAGTAATCCGAATACTGGTGTGATTGGAGGGGAACCCTGAATGGGCAACGAAAACGTTCGACTAAACCTTCAGACGCCAGACGGCTAACGGGCTTGCGGATCTACATCTTACGTGACGTGCCGATAATGGAATAGAATAGACCAGACTGGGTTTGCTATCAAAAATTAGCCGTGACGGAAGGGGAACAGCGATACAGAGCTACCCATCATTCTGCGAAAGGTTCAGCCGATGATTCGTCTGTATTGGTGGAGATGGGAGAAGCACCGGGCCATTATGCAAATCTACCTGGTTGCCGCTCATCGTTTCTTCTGCCTGCAAAAACAATATCTATTGCACAATAATCTTGTTTCGAATCCATAAACCTTATCGTTCCAACTGCGTATAGGGTTGC
>LUCM01008970.1:0-17724 GCA_008360955.1 Fasciolopsis buskii | reverse complement strand
CGGCCCTGCCACTATAGTGCGGAGCCGGTCATATCCACCGCTTTGGCCGGCGCATATCGGGCGGGCAGCTCAGCTGCAGCGGTTTCTGAATGCAGATAGTTTGACGGATTAAACCTCTTGTTTTCACTCCTCAAAGGTGGGTTTCACATTGGATAGCCAGCAATTGGTCAGCCCCACCCACTGGCACTGTTGTGGTAAACATCCCCCTAGTCTCAATGTTCACGTGCACCATTCTTCCCCGGCATCGTTTTGCTCCGTCGCAAAGTTTTTTGGCCAAAATCATACACAACGGACTCATGAGGGAAGTATTTTTATTGGCATTCAATATGAACTGCGTTGAAAATGCATCAAGACATTCGAAAATAGCTGGGGACCGTCAGTTCTCATGAAATTCTATTCTGATCTGCAAAATGTGGCAAACCATCGGTGCTCCGTGCAACTGCTCTCCACACGAGTTCACCAAACATTGCCTCATTTGATTCCGATTCCCCTTCTTCTTTTTCCCAACTCCTCCATCACTGGACTTAGGTGAGATTCATGAAATCCAAAGTGCCCAAAACAAACCTCATGGATTGGCCATACTATCACACGGTTTCCATCCCGTCTCAGCCACCGTCTTCTTTGCCCAAGGGACTCTGATTTCAAATTTATCGCATTTCATACTGCCGGTGTCCGTTCAGCTTACTGCTCACCAGACTATGCATTCCACGAGAACTGCCTCCAAATTTTCCGTTTCCTGATTTATTGCATTTTTTCTTGCCCCGCCTTATCCACTCTACCAAATCCAATTCTTGTTTGTTCCCAATATTCAGAAAGCGTACCACCTTGAGGGACTTTCGGGAGACATTATCGGCCCACTTCTGTCCGCCGCTTGTATATGGCAGTCTACAAGTTGCGCAACAACGGCACTGAGCGATACGGACGAGAAGTCTTCGTTAGACATAAACACGCCGCGTGAAAATTCGTCAATATTTATGCACTCACTAAACATATGACCTGAGGTACATAATATTAGCTATCGTTTAGGTCCCCAACCGTTTGCACGTCAGGGTTTTTATATTCTATTTTTCTCTTTAATTTTTCCTCCATTGTCACCAGGGTCACACGTCATGATTATGCGCACTGTCCAAGAAACAAAATATTTCCGTCTTCCTTATTATTTGATTGGACAGCAGAGTCTGCAGAGCATTTATTTCACAGTGACACTCAAGGTGTATCCAGCGGACATAGGATAGCCGCACAGCGGGGTGTCTCACGGGCTTGTCTCGGGACCACTACTTTTCCTGGTGTGTGTCAACGACTTAACAAATGGATTGAAAACTCTGCGTCTTGTGCTTGTAGATGACTTCACGTCATTAGGGATGGCGAACGATGAAGCTATTGAGAGGAACCTGAATAGTTTGCCAGTGACCAGTAAGATAGAATCGTATGCGGAACTTGAGCAAGTGACAGCGGTTCATGGAAGAAGCTAACCCCGCTGGCCAACTAAGCCACCCGGGCGTCAGGTAATGGCGGAAAAATCGCGGGAAGCGCCTATCTTCGAGTTGTTATCGACTGCGGAATTCGAACCTGGTCTGCAACATCAGAAAGCAGTCCAGAAGGCATGGTGTGATGTGCACCAAATTAGGGTGATTGTGGGACATAGTAGGCCCGGAAATTTTTCTGCCGATGTCCAAGGCGTTTGTTCCACCGAACCTATGATATTGTATCCAACCATGGAGGCCGTATTTGATGATACATACAAATGCTAGAACGTTGTTTCGGACAGCTGAGATGCATGGGATGTGAGCCGTGGCCAAAAGCGCTGGCCTTGTACCCTCGGGAAAGACAGGGAATATGCGATCCAGTACAGGCCTTCAAACTCGCTGACAGACTTGAGGAGCTACCGGATTATTTTAAAGACTTCTCACAACTAAGCCGAAAAACGATTGTGAAAGTCGTGCAACTACAGCGCTGAGAAAAAATCGTTTTCCAAACAGAAGGTAAATGGTTGGAACAAGCTGCCAGCAGAAATAATCAAGGCGGGATCATTGCATGATTTCAAAGAGCGGCTAGGCAATGCATGCTTATCTGCGCTTGGGGAAGTCAGTGTACGAGTTGTAGTACAAACGCACCAGAAAGTGAAGGCCTTCGGAGTGGGTGCTAAGGTGAATGACTGAATAGCACAAATTCTGGAGGTTAGATATTCGAAGATGAATGTCGAGTTGTATCTATCTGACTGAGGACTGCTATATAGCGAGGTGCCTCAGGGGCTTTCCTTAGAGCCACCGCCCTTCCTAATGTATGTCAACGACGTAGCTAGCGGGCTGTAAAATCCGTGCCTCATGTTTGCTGACGACATCAAGCTATTAGGAACGGCAAACACTAAGGCTATCCAGAGGGATTTGGATAAAGTTTGCCAGTGGTCGGTTAGGTGGGATCTTCCGTTGATTTTGAACAAATGTCAGCGGCTCAAGGAAGGATAATTATATTCCCCTTACCACATGGGCGAGGGAGACCTGGATCATCAGATCGCGATGGAGCAAACTCAGCAGGCAAGAGACCTCGAGATAGTCGTGAGTGCGGACTTCAAACCTAGACTGCAATTTCAGAAGGCGGTAACGAAGGCATGGTGTGCCCTACACCAACTTAGGATCTAGGAGGCCTAACGCTTTTCTGCTGTTTGAGGCATTTTTCAGGCCGCACTTGGAGTATTGTGTCCAGGCATGGAGGCGGTATTTGGCAGGAGATAGTACCATTCCGGAACAGATTCATCGTGTTTTGCACGATGGCTTGGGCATTTGAGGCACATGGGATACGAGCAGTGGCCGAGGGCGATGGGCTTGTACTTCCTGGAATAACGAAGTAAAGGGGTAAATTAATACAGGCCTTCAAGATCAATAATGGTTTGACCGAGATACGGGGTCACATGGGAGCTCTTTTCCAGATAAGGGTGGAAGATACACTGGGAGGGAACGGGGAAACAATTATGCGCGAACACGTAGCTACTGGGTTGAGGAACTAATCGTTTGCCATACCAGTAGTGATTAAGTGGAGCAACCTACCGGAGCAAGTGTTTGAGGTGGGGTCAGAACGCGACTTTAAAGAGAGACTAGAAAACGCATGGCTAGCTGTGTTTGGAGAGGACAGGACGTGAATTTTGGGGCTGAGGAGATGATCAATAGCAAAGCGTCTAATCGATTCTTTCCCTCGTTTTCAAGGCTGAATAGGGTTTGCGACCCTGTCATATCCAAGGAATTCACGGTCCTAGAACCTGGACAATTAGACCAATTTATTTGAGTATGGTAGGCTAACTGAAATTTGAACTGAATGTCCCGCCACCGATAGTTGAATTTAGGGTGACCTTCGGTTTGGCGGCGTTGTGAATGTCGGAGTCAATTTCGCGCGAGGGTTCGTGGGCTGCCGGGGTGTTTTAACTCTGTGAGCTTTTAATTGCCTTTAGCGGCGATTAGAAGTTCCGTTTTTCGGTATCCATTATTTTCCTGAATCTCAACAAGTATGTGATCTGAATTCATAGCAATTACTGACTGATCGGTAATATGGGAAAATGTCCAAATAGCGGCGCACCCCCATTCCGATTTTTTATATTGTGACCCAGTCGGCACGATAAGAATGAGATTTTGCGTGCACAAGGAAGAACAAGAATGAAAGCACGAGCTTTCATTCCGTGTGGTAATTACATTTACAGTGCCGTGGTACATTTTGCACTTTGTTTACCGTTGGTTTACTGACCAGATGACCACTGCAGTCATATTGAGGTCAAACCAACAGTGTGGGTAATCGCGCAACTGGCATTAGTGAGCACTGAGTATTTCGTCAAGATATTTTCTGCATATTCCCGGAGTCGAAGCAGCTCAAGCTGTGGGTCAACGCGGAGTAGGGATAATGTTGAATGAGAAGGCTGAAACAGCTCTTTTAGGCTGGATCCCCGTCAACAGTAGCTTGTGTGCCATGAGACTGCAGGGATCAGTCGGCGTTCGGAAGGATAATAGCGTTAAGCGCAGTTTATTTGTCATCCTGGCATACGCTCCAACAGACTGCAGCACTAACATGGAGAAAGACGAGTTTTACGATAACCTTGTCACTCTTGTTCGGAAGAGCAAACGCTGTGACATTGTAGTGGTAGCAGGTGATTTAGACGCACAAGTAGGAAAACTTAGTGCATCGGAATTCTGTTCAGGTGGGCGATGCGCCTTTCCTGCTCCTATTTCTGTCTAGTACGAATTTCCAGCACAGTTTGTGTCGCACATCGACATGGCGCTCTAACTCGACAGGTGGCCTGAGTCAGATCGACCATATCGCAGTGAGCTACCGTTGGCGCGGTTCTGTCCAGAAGTGTAGATCATACTGGACCACGTAGGTCGAATCGGAGCATGCGTTAGTTTTAATGCGATTTTTGCTGCAGCTGAATGGCCATCGACGCAGGCCACAAATCCGATTGACTGTCGAACGTTCGTCTGATTCGGCTGTTTGCAACAGCTACGAACAAAAGCTATCCGAGGGACTAAGGACTTCTACTTGCAGCGATGTAGACGATCAGTGGGATCAAATTAAGCAGGCGATGCATTTGGCAGCAGATTTCACCTGTGGTCCTAGATGTAGAATTAATCAAAGACGCTGGATCTCGCAAGGGTCCCTGGGTCGACAGTTGCAGCATCAGTTGACGATAACCCTTAAGAATGACCGCAAAATCTGGTGGGTTAAGTTAGCCGAAGAGATGGAAGTGGCGTCCGCTTCAGGTAACAGTCAAAGACTGTTTAAGCTTATACGCGACAGCGGTGGGCGGCAAACTTCGGTTAGTAATGTCGTTTGTTATATGACTAGGGAGCTCATCCATGGTAGATAAGAAAGACTGTAACATTTGGCAGAGCATTTTCAGGATCATTTTAGCTTGCCTTACGCTACCGTACCTAGTCCGACGTCTGGAGCTGTGAATCCTTGGGAGATGTCACTTGATTCCCCAACGGAAGGGAAAGTGGAGTGGAATATTCGGCTTCTGAAGTGGGGAAAAAGCTGCCGGTCCCGACGACCTTTCCCTAGTTCTTTTTAAATTGAGTGGAGAAGCGCTGATGAAATCACTTACCTCCTTGCTTCGTGATATTTGGAACAAGGATCGTATCCCGCTATCATGGGGTGAGTCACTGATTATACCCATCTTCAAAAAAGGGTACACGGAGTGGACTGCAGCCAATCATCGTGGGATTAGTTTAATTCCGATAGTTACTACAGGTTTTGGCTTCATAATGCTGCGGCCGTTTGAACATCGTTCGCGAGAGTAATATCCGCGAACAACAGGCCGGATTTCGGGCCAGGTCGCAGGTTGCATCGACCAGATATTTACTTTCGACAGAATACTTAGAAACGCGCCACACGACCGTCCAGCTAGATCGTAGTCTTCCTCGACTTGAAAAGGTGCTTTCGACTCGGTGGATCGACCAGCACTACTTCAGTGCTCTCCATCGGAAGAGGTATGCCAACGAAGTTTTGTGAACCTGTTGTGAGCATTGGCTAACTCGCATACCCGTCCGTCGCGTTAGGGTATACCATGACTATCATTTCATTCCGAAACGACCTATTGGGCGTTCGACAAGGGTTTTTCCCCATCTCCTCCATCTCTGTTCAACTTCGTCATGGACGAGGTGATGGAAGATGCTTTAGTGGGTCTTCGGGATGTGTGAGTCGAACTGGGAAGTGGAGGAAAGCTATGTGACCCCTAGATTACGCAGACCGACACATACGTGTGCCTGTTCGAGTCTGCGGACCCTGCACACGAGCACTAGGTAGAACTCTTCGAGATCGGTTTGCTTCGGTTTGGCAATGTGCCTTGCACCTTCAAAAGTGCAAAATACTGTTTACACCGGACTGGACGCACAGCAGTGCCGGACTTGATACTGGATGTAGAGGAGCTGACGATTGTGGACCGTTTCACTTACCTTGGTAGCTGCGTGTCCAACGATGGTAACTGGGGAGTGGAAGAAAACACGCGTTTATCCAAGGCTCGGCAGCTTACGCTGGCCTGAAACACTTGTGGCGTCGGCCTGATATTTCACCGAGGTTGAAGGGTCGTGTTTACTATGCCGCAGTGCGTTCAGTTCTGTTTTACGGTTGCGAGACTTGGAGTATGCGCGTGGGCGATGTTCGTCGGTTGAAGGTTTTCGACAACCGATGTTTACGTAGTATGGCTAGAATTGGATGGAGTGACCGGGTGAGTAATATTGAGGTTAGGAATCTGGTATTGGGTGCCACTTCTGAGAATAGCTTGTTTCAGCGTATGAAACTTAGTAGACTACGCTGGTTGGGTCACGTGTTGCGCATAGCAAAATCTTGTTTACCATATCGTGCCCTATTTTGTGTTATTCCTAAGGAACGGAAGAAGCCACGCGGAGGCCAGCAGATGACGTGGCAACGTGGAATGATAAAATGTACAGGAATCTTATGTAAAGTAGTTGTCTCACATGTTCGTCTTCGTGTTTGGGGTCCGAAAGACTCGTCGACTTGATGGCTGGAGACACTGAGGTATATGGCAGTGAACCGTGGACAGTGGCCATCGTGTTGTCATTTTTTATCGAATCAGAATGATTGAAAACACGTGCGTTTGTGCAGTTAGACTGTGTTCCGTGTATTGGCTGCAACATCATCTTATATTTTCCCGCCTGTGTAGTTCCACTCCCTGTTCCCCTTGGACATTCACACTTTTTATATAAACGTGTAATTCTGGGGAACGGCAGCGGTCAGTGAGGCTTGCCTTGCTATTTAACGCTGAACGATGATGGTGATGGTGATATTACCATTTTCAGCTCTCGGGAACAAATATTGCCCCTGGCCACAGTAAAGTTTCCCGTATATTTTTAATCCCTGGTGCTTATCACAGGAGTCAGTCGCAATCGATATATGATGCACATAGAATTGCGCCACTGCTAACTTCCGAGTCAGTCAGGACCGACGACGATGAGTCACCGGGTTTGGTTCTGATTTGTGAAATTCCGTAAAAGATTTTACGGGACGCCGCAACACAGCGCAGCGCATTTCCCTTACACCGATTGGTTACATAAAATTGGGCCATAATACTGGTCATTGGGAGTACACTGGTTCTGGTTTTGGCGTAGGAATGCAGACATAGAATCACAGATATACAGGCTGGGGGCTGAATAAGTTGCCCGTCGCAGTAGCTTAGCTTTGCTTATTTATTCTCACTGCTTGGGTTATTGTGGTCCTACTCCTGGCAAGTTATGATAGCCATTGAACTTTGAAGCTCCAAGAAAATTGTTAGTTGCTGGCCGGATTCGACTAGTTTGCAAAACTTTACGCTTCTTATTTCTTTCGGCCACCTGCCTATCCAAGAGCTGTCTCCACCTAATGCATTGTAGGTTACCTGTGATTGTTCTCAGTTTCGTGATAGGCTATCAAAAGGAAGGTTTTAAGACCAATTTTCTTCACGCCGTTCTTGTGTTATGCTTGCCTGTCCTTGGCCGTTAGGACTACTTGTCTGCGACTCTTAATTGCGGTCATACGATTAGAATGCTGACAACCTAACCACTCTGCCGGTTCAACAAAAGTTCGGAATGAAAAATTGTTGAGTATATCTTACGACAGCCCACTAGCGAATTGTGAGACTACAACGTGCAAATAGCAACTGCATTTGGTGTTCAACGCTCCCAAAAACAAACTATCATGAAAAAAATTCTTGTTCCGTCACAGGATACTTCGTGCCGCGTTCCTACGTTGCGTTTATTTTCTACAAAACAGATTCATTACCGGTGCCACCCACCTACCCGCGAGCCTTAGTGCCGATCAATCATGGAGGACCTCAAAGCGGCACAAGTAATCTCTTTAGGATCAACAGAGATTCACCTGAGTGTCGTATAACCAACCTCCCCTTTAGCTTTCAGCACCCTAAATGAAGAACGTTCAGTTGAAAGTCTCCGTAATGGGCGACCCCCTCTTCTTCTGGCGACTGTTGTTATCACCGCTGATGGTTGCCATCTCCTTCGGTGACTTACCACCAATCAGTGATAGTCATCGCGAATGGTTAGGCTTATTACCCCTTCTGCAACAGTAACCATCTCGTTTGGTGGCGGTTACCATCCCGACTTGTTACCCTTCTTATTATTGCGTTATCCTGACCCGTTTTCTGCCAATTGCCGCCTGTTCACGTAATCTTCATGAGTCTCCGTTCATTACGGCAATAATACTCATTCACCACCTTATTATAATCTGAAAATCACTGCAGCTTGCGATGCCCCTAATAATATGAGTGTTTCTTCTCATCGATTTTTGACGTACGACCAATTTAAGCGCAGTAAACTGCAAACTTATTACAAACACCCATTGCCGCGTAAGCTAAATAATCGGAAATGAATAAGTCACAGGAACTCCTTAACGGTTTGCATTTAGGATAAAAAATCAACTATTTCACTTCGCACTGATCCACCACCGGTTGATCCCGATTTTCGTCATTGGAGTTTGAAGTAGAAGAAAATGGAAATGCGTTTTTGTTACTTAGTCTTTTTAGAGGAGAACATTTGTTTTCTAACGGACATAAGGGTATCATTTTTAAGGGAAAATTATTTATAGATTGGAACTACTTAGGTGAATGAGTTTTTGCTTCGACTCGAAATGGCGATTCCCGGGAACCCATTGGGACGCGCGCTCTGAATTCATCTCTAAACCTCTAATGTGTTCACGGTAGTATCTGGGACGTTCCTTTTCTTAACGGAAGCTGTAATGCTTGAGAGGAAGTTGCTTACATGATCCTGTCCATACAATGACTATACTTTGCTGACCTCAAAGGTCCGCGAATCCTACCACTGGGATCCATTATGAATTCCAAGAGGGAGTTGCAGAATCACGTTATAACATTATTCACTTTAACATTACTCACAGCAAACTAAGATGCATTTGTTTCTGCACATAACTAAATGTAAAACCTTGCGGATACACATACGTGCGTGTCTAACTTATAATAAACATGATGAAAAACAATACAAAATACAAAGAAAAGAACCTCGGGGAATGATCACCGCACCAGCTGCGGTTAGTATGCACATAACCACATCGTAATCTCTCACCGAATAGGTACTAAAATCGTCTGAACAAACTTAAGTAACCGGAAATTCTTGCTTCATACATGTCACTTAAGTCGCTTAAAAATAATGGATTAATTTTAGAGAGTAAATCGCTTCCCGGAGTACATCTTATCATCGAATTCTGATGATAAGGTAAGTGAATGGGCTCAGTATAACAATTTATTAGGGGGATAAATTCACACTAAAATTCTCTAATGAATTATATTTTGAATGAAAAATGCTTTTTAACCAACTCAAATACTCGTTCCACAAAATAAATGGAATTCAGACATACGGTAACAGCAGTTTAGCTAATACGTAACGGTTTCTTTTGGAGGCGATCAAAGTTCTTTTAGTACCACTGCGTTGCTTGGGCCGAAACAGAAGGCTCATCAGTGGTTTTCGTGATTCATCTGAATCAGTGTTATTGCCCTCCAATATTTCCTCGTGCTAGTAGCTTCTATCGCAGTTTGTGGATGCTCCTATCTTCAGTTTGTAAAAGTGCGCATGTCGCAGTGTTTGATGGAGCTGCCCTGATCGGTTATTTGCAGCTTTAACTAATTGTGCGGGTATACAGCTTATCTTTAATGGCCAGTGAATTTTTGTATATCTGATCTTACGACTGATGAAAGCACCCACATCGTGCATACCCATGTCGCATTATCATTTCCGTTATTCCATTGACTGCCTGAGTGGAGGATGTGGAAACCCTGGCCATCAGTTTATTTATATTTGATCATCTTAGTCGACTAGTATTCTGAACACCTCATGGGCTGTCATGGTAGACACCATTTAATATTTGACTAAGTTTGCTTAGAATTGTCTAAGGCTTAAGCACATTAACCGGTTGATAGCGTGCTCTGATACTAAAGCGCCGTAGTGAAATATGCGTCTAATGCACAGCAGTCAACAAAGTTGGACACATAGCTATGATTAACAGCAACATTTTAAAGCATCTGTGTTGGTCGTATGACGATCAGTTTTTGATGGAAAGTCTTTTGTACATAGAAGCAGCAAGTAATTTCTGGTATGCGGCATGGAGCCATAGACTTTGTGGTCAAAAGTGTGCTTACGGTCATTGATTTAGCGACGGAGTCTTTACGTTATTAGCAGATATAGAGAAATTAAAAATTAGGTCTGAGTGGCCGGGTCTTATTGCCCAACATTCAGGCGAGTCACGGATTTTAAACAGAATAAAATAGTTCAGATGTGCTGCTCATTCCAACGAAACACCTGCCTTGCCTCCCGAGGTAGGGGGTGGCTAAAAGATGGGTCGAGGTGATCGGCTGACAATTTGGCAAGAAGGTATGAGAACCTCAGCCAGCTGACTGACTCGTGTATGTTCATTACAATCGTACCGGTATGACAGGAAAACCTGGGATGACACTGTGTTACGAGACAGTCAATTTCACTTAGCGAGTATCTATAAATGACTTCGGACTTGCCAGACCAGAAGGAGTTTATGTATGTTGCCACGCCGTCTCCAGTATTCTAGTCCAAAATATGTCCCACTGATGGGTTCTGAAGCTGCCTTTGGACACCAGTGAATCAGCGATATCCGGGTTCAGCTGCAATCCTTGTACGTAGACGACACACGTGTGAACGTGAATCGGTGATTGCAGTTTGAGGGACAGATCCGACGTTTTATTATACAGAAAGCGGATCTTGGTACTCAAAAATGCCAGACTAGACATGTTGGATGGAAAAGTGCTTAGAAAGGCTTAAAGACATTCCTAACAATATAAAATAAAACAGAAAACAACAGAAATGAGCAGGAACGACAAAACTTGGGCTTGTTTGCTTTATTGAAAATTTACAAATGATTGCTGAAAGCGATTAAACAACATTATAAGCAGTTACTTACGACGCCTTTTGTTGATTCAAGATCAGGTAGCATTAGTTAGATTGAATGAAAGATTCTGAGTACAAAAATGCGGTTGGAATGTTTAGAAAGTAGAATACTAGTGTCGAATATTTACCAGTTTACACAGAAAGAGAAATTTATTGGACAAAAAATAAGACACCAGAAAACGTTAGTCAAGACCACAGCGTTGAGTTTTGCGGAAGATTGATATAAAGCATCAGAGATTTATATCTATGGTCATATTAGTCGCTTGAAAAGCTCAAATACTAATTTTGAAAAAGAAGTAATGCGCATCATCTTCCGTGGCTAACATAGCTGGGAAATTGTTATTGAATAAGCCAAAGCGCCGCTAGTGCTACTAGTAACCACAGCTTATACCACTTTTTTTCTTATTCCATTCAATCCTTCCCTCCCGAAGTTCTGATACTCTGAGAAAGTCCCCTCCTTGTGGCGGGAGTCGAGCATTGTCTCCATCAGTAAAAAATGTTGCGCAGTAAATGCGCCAACCACAGGAGTGTTAGACTAATCCCAATAGTGTCAAAACTGCTTTCTTCCGTCATTCTTCGTAGGCTGTACAACACACGTAAAGGGAAAACTCGTGAGAAACAGGCCAGGTTTTGCACTGGTTGTGGATTTGTCGATCAAATCATCACCGTCTACGGGTGGGCGCATCGCTTTACTTTCCAAAGACTAACGGTCATCGTCTTCTGTAGAGTACGGCAGGATTGCTCTATATTCCCTTTTCTTTTTAACTTTGTCATAGAGGATATTCTGTCGAACGCTTTATTTGATGTTTTAGATGGTGGAGTTGAACTCCCTCAAAGGAACAGAGATTTTGACTTACACTGTTCCGATGATATTGCTTGCTGCCGCTTGGCGATTGAAGTATCTAGCTACAATGTGCGTTGCACCTTCGAAATGCAAGGTGCTGCTTCAATACTGGCAAGAGCCTGTGCCTGTGTTCACCTTTGCGATGATCGGTTTGAAATAATCAATAGCTTCATGAACCTCTGATTACACGTGGTGGATTTGTTGGATAGGTGATCACATTAAAACTTGCGAAGACCGGAACAGCTTTTGCAACACTTGTGGCTTCGATATAACATCCTGCTTTTCCTCAAAGAAAAGATGTACAATGTCACGGTTTGTAGTGTTCTACTTTACGGTTGCAAGACTGAGCCCATTCGCGTTGTAGATGCCTGGCGACTTTCTCTGTTCAACCACCGGCGCCTCCGAAACATCGCTCGTGTCTAGTGGGAACATCGAGTGAGTAACGGCGAGGTGCATCGTTCTGTGATGTGTGCATACAGTCGTTTGCTGACTGGGATAGCTGCTGTGCACTGCTTTTGGTGATATGGATACGTATTCCGTATGCCTGCCTGTCGTATACCTTTCCGATCTCTTTTTGTACACGCTGGGCAAGGCTGGAAGAGGCGTTGCGGCGGTCAGACTATGACCGACCAGGTATGAAGAACCTGGCTTCGGCCTTGGCCTCGGTCGGTACTTCCTGCTTTCGTGTTTGGGGCCCAAGGGATGAAGACTGTTTTTGGTTTAAAACACTTAGAGATATGACTTAGAACCGGAGTCAAGGGCACGAATATTATATGTGGCTTGTCTGTAGAACTTCTATCCCTTAAAAATCACAAACTTTCTACGGTGAACACATGAAAAGGCATTTGTTTTGGTATGGTTCATTATTTTTGCTCTCATTTTCTACTTTCTGCGAAATTTCATTTTCATTGGTACCGTCCTTGTTTTCAAGCCAGTGAGTACCACATGTACCGCAATACAATCAGAAATCAGCTGGGTAAGAAAAACAGAATCCGAATTTCTTAGCTTTGAAGTTGTACATTATTACCACTTAGGAGTTGAACAGCAAGCGACGTGTCAGTGCGCTTTACTTTTCACGGGTAGCGTACAGATAGACCCAATCCATGAGTTACCATGGGATTTGTAAAAATATTGCTGTGTTGAAATTTACGCTGGTCGTTAAGGTTAACAGATGCAGCCCGCGTCACACGCAGTAAACATGTCGTTTGACCTTACGCCAAGTAGCACTGAACGGGCCGCAGTCTAAGATAAAAATTCAGTTTTATTTCCTTACAGTCGACAATAAAATTATCGCATTATTCCAAATCCAGAACAGGTTTTGGCCTTGGAAAACTAAAAGAAACCCTTAAATCAGCGAAATTCATAGATCGTTGACCATCGATTTAATAAAAGGAATCAAATGAAGGAAACCTGGGAAGCTGAGTAATTTGGCCCATTCGAGTTACACGACTTGCTGCTGCTTTAAAAACCGCAAAGATAACTGTCTCGTTGTTGTAATATGAATCCGACCTGGTAAATCGTTTAACCACAGCCACGACTGATTGCGATTTTCGTCATGTGAGTGCGCTGATGCCTAAGTTTTGGTAGCATTGATGATCATTAGTGTACAAAGATATTAACAATACCGCAGCACAGACCACAGGTAAATACATTTTGAAACTGACAGGAGCGATGATCGTAATGACTTTGCGCTGCATTTTATGTTCTTGATCGTGGTTTTGAGCGGAGATAGCCGCCGTGTTCGCCAGTTTGACTGGGCCGTAATTCTAGTGCGCACCGTTAAGATATAGCTTCCGCGTTACGGCGGCAAGATCGTTAGTTGAGCACCTAAAAATCCAGATTTGGACGGTACTACAACTTTTCGTTATTATTAATGAGGCTGATGTGCATAAAGAAAAGACATTCCAGTGCAGTCAGCAAATTGGAACACCATATTCTCACGATATTTCAGAAGTTGGAAGTATAAGTGGCTTAATTCTTTAAGTACATACGTTGGTGATTTTTGTCAATAAAGGACTGTTGAATTCTATCATTAAATATTTACCCTTATCTTTTGGTCGTGCCGTTAGCTAAGGTATTTTGCACAGCTGAATAAATTCGATTTCATATCGTACCCATGTAGATCTTAGTATTTGACAGCGTGCAATCGGGAATATTTTCCGTATCAAAATTTTTACTTGTTCATAAAGAAATTTACTACAGCAAGAACGGTTTAAGTCTTGGATATTCTTAATCAGATGTAAGCGCATATTATTTATCACGATGTAGGGAGATCGAGTATGAAAGCATTATCTGGATGCATGCATCCAGAACCAGTACATCAACTATCCCAGCTTTGTTTTTAGGTGAAGACGGGCTAAAATTGACTTAAGATAGGAAACGTTTAACGTGAGTTCTACCCCAGTATATCAAAACGTCTTTAAAACATCTATCGTGCATTCATGAATCACTTCTCACAATTTGTCACAAGGAACAAAACATTCACAGGAATTCCATAGATTTCAATGTTAAGTTAGGCAATATTTGTGCGTGCTTATCTTTTTTACAAGGTACTTTTGGAAACTTGTTGAGATAAAGAGATAAAGAAAAACCAAAAATACGAAAGATAATATTCCTTAATTTTTAGTACGCAAAGCTTTGTTTTATCGGTTTCGCAATCCTCCTCTTTTGCGTCATTGATTACTAGCCAAGACTCAAAAATCTGCTAAAACAGGTTCGAGCAACGAAGTCAAAATGATAACATTTGGGGCGGATGAGGAAGAAACCGCCCAACGACAGAATGTTGTCTTCATGTTAGGGACTGAGAAAAAATCGTTGATGTGTCAGATGACGTCACATTTGATAAAGATGAAAATCAGCAGAAGACAAACCCCATCCCCTACGTGGTCTCAAATGCGATTTGAACTTGAACTTTGTGCAGTGAGAGGTGAGTTGGAGTAAAAATGTGCCTGTCATGAAAATACCTACTTTGTGCAAGCGCGAGGGCCGAGCTGATACAGAAAAGAATCAGGGTAACCAGGAATTTATAGATAAACCACTTAGAGAAACAAATTTTATATAACTTTGTGCCAATAAACCAATAGGCAAATATTGCTGAAGTGAGTGATGTCCAAGGGAGAGGAAGAAGAAGAAATTTTTGGAGACATCTTGGTTGACGGGTTTGTAAGTTACAAGGGATTTGCTTAGTACTGGGGCCTAATGGTACGTTAGGCGCACTATCGCGATTATTATTGGTATGACCGTATTAGGGAGCTCAATGACGGAAGATCGACGAAAGGCTACATTAGTAGCAAATGAATTTAAACTTTCTGAATATAAAAGTATTACCGAACGAATAAAGATGGAAGCCTCATAAACCCTAGAGAGCGCCGGAATTCCCAATTAACAACTGGAACAAAATTCCATCAGTGCACTTGGAATTGACTCGGTAATTGAGGAAGTTTAATATCTATATTTTTAGGTACGGGCGGAATCTGACAGCAGATATTTTTAGTAGGCCTTTGTGCTGAAGTTGGGTGAGGGTTTTTGAAAGTTCCAGTGGAAATTTTGAGCTCTTACACAGAAGACTAGTAGTAATGCACTTTTGTCAATACAATGACATTGTTAATGAAAAAGGCAGCAAAAGTTTTGATTGCCCGCTTGTTAGTGAAAAACGCATGTTACGCGGAACGCGTTTTGTTTGGCATTATTTCATAATATATAAAATTACGTTTAGGGGATTAGATTAGTTAAAACAAGACATGGTTGTGAAGGGCGCTTGTGGTGTCCAGCATAACCCTTAGACCGATAAACATGCTTTATACTCCTGTGAACCTTTAGCCAGACGACAATTGACAAGGCGCAATAGTTTTTTTGATTTATTTCGTATCAAATTCCAAAAGTAAAACACCGCTTTTATTCTCCATCCTGGGCTGACGCTGATTTTTGGCGGTACATTTTATTTTTAATAATGTTTTTACGGGGATTCAACCCACTTATCCGTCATACATTTAGTTGTGATTTACCAAAACCATATGAAAATCAGAATAACGCAGTTGGGTTAGTACACTCAACATTCATCCTTGTTTTATGAAAGGTATCTCAAATATAGTTTCAAAATGAAAGTTGTTTCTATCATATTACGCCTGAATCTTTTGCACAAACGAAGTAGTCTGCAATTGTCTTAGTCTAAGAAGAAATGATGGGAATCGAAGCGATCAGGTGGATCGGTAAACTTAGTTCACAGTTCGCTCTTGGAGTACTTACTTACTTGATGTTTAATGGGTTGCCTACATTTTTTTGTTACTTTTATATGACCTGGCCAGAAATACCTTATATCTTGCCTAATCTGAATGATTAGAAATTGCTGACTGACCTAGTCAATCAACCGCATTCATCGTTCAAGGAAGGAGTGGCTACTATCAACCTTCAAATCAGCTAGTCTGTGCATTTAAAACGGCAAACAGCTGCTCATACAGTCAAATCATAACACCTGTCCTCTACCATATATATATATATATATAAACATGTATATGGATATATATGCTCACATTTTGTTACTACGATCGTCACTATTATTGTCTAATCTTGCAAACCGCAGATGAGCTGAAAGAACGAAGTTTTTCTTCTTAAATCCTTATGGACAACTCAGATGTTTCATGCGATAAACCATGAAATCCTCGAGGTTAATTTCTTTCGTTTTAAAATTTCGAATTGACATAATAAAGACCTATGGATAGGACAATAATAAAGTTGTAGCTTCCAACGACTTACCATTGGCTATAGCGGTTTAAGTCGCAAAATGGATAATAAATTGAAAGGTTTATGTGAACATTGGGCAAAATGGTACCATGGATAGAAGGAAAGACTAGAACTGCTAGTTGCTTGGTTCTTAAACAGAAAAGTACTATTCTGCTCGGGTTTAAAATGACGCCAAAGGGAAGTGCGGACTGGCTATGTAGAATATGGGCATATACTGTGTTTCTTATTCATGTAGGCGTAAATGCAGTTGTGAATATGTGTGGCAACTGTGAAAATCCGTCATAAGTATCGAAGACCTTGCTTCTACTTAAGTTACCGCATTTGTTTTCGTCAATACTATCGGGAGAAAAAGTAGTTTTATTGGTGAGATTAACACACAGTCTTCCTTGACCTGAAACAACTGGAAGATAAAGTAAATCTGAGAAGCAATGCAGACGGGATTGAAATACTAAACCTGGCTGTTTAATTTGCCTGCATAGAATGCAGAAAGTAACATTCTGTTTTTTTAAGTCGCATATCTAGCCTTTGAAGAACTAATTGAGGGCTATGAACCAGTTGAGTTCCGGTGTATGATTGACGTATCTTCCTCAGAATCAGTTTATACTTAGGTAGAGGTGATATTATTCCTGAAGGTTTTGCATCTCCTCTGACTGAGTTGATGTCCTTCGGGACGATCAGATGAGACAAAATATTCAGCTTACCCATACATGAGTTATTGAACACTGGAATCAGTTCCGTGGAAGCTTTGGACGCTAGTTATCCTCAAAGTGATTCGGCTAGTTTATCGAAGGGTTTCCTTGGTTTTGTCCGTGGATGCCAGCCTTAACTCCTAGTTTTAGAGGTCCAGTAATCCATCGGGATGGAAAGCAGACCGGAATAAAAGTGGAATGAATTCAGTTGATACCGTGCCTAAAAATACGTGAAAACACTTTTTCAATTATTGAAAGTTACTTTACCAATCTTGTCTTTGTATCTGGGAGGTATGAAAAATGGGGTTTTGGTTTCACAAGTTTGGGGTCAGTAGCCTCTCCCAAACTAGGTTTGTCATTTTGTGGATAAGAACTCCGTTCGCATTCTTCTACTTGTACTCTCTATGCGTTGTCTGCTGTGGACACTGAAAAGACGTCATGTCTCAGGACTTATGGATAACTACTCTTGCCCCTTACCGATTTCAAGGTTGTCCTGTTTCCGGACCAAACGACGTAAGGAGTGTATCGAAAAATC
>LUCM01008966.1:24901-35393 GCA_008360955.1 Fasciolopsis buskii | reverse complement strand
ACGAGAAGCATTCAACAATTTATTTACCAACGTGGCGGTAAAATGATTGTTTTCAACTAACACAATCACAGCTCTTTCTCTATCAGATTGGTTTCTCAAAGCTTTTTTCAAATATATTCGGATCTTCTAGGAAGTTTTAAGTCTTGTCAGTGCAAAGCCACCACGGTGATTACAATCTTACATGAGTTACCCTAGTTTAACGCACATTAGCCGGCATACACATCATAAACTATTTTTTTATCATATCGCCGAAAAATCTGGAGCATCATTTTGGCGGATGTCTCGCGTGTGCAATACTTGCACCTTCTGGGAACTTGCAGATTCTAACCTCAACTAAACAGGTCAAGAGGCTACCTTTATTTGACACTAAACTGATGAAAATATGGGCCATCTAATGCATCCACAACATTATGCGTGACTAACAGCACTGGTGCGAAGCACAACAATTTTTCCAGAATAACTGTCATTTATTCGTGGTGAGAATCAGAAGTCGGAAATCATAGGTTTGCAAGTAAATTTCAAAGCTGTCTTCAAATTGAAGCAGCTAAGATAAAATATATAATTTCAATTAGAACTTGAATCGAGGAGGTTAAAACAAGCGACTCCGAGTCTTTCACGTCACTGATTTAGGCGACGGTGCAGCGCATAAGACCTGCATGCTGAAAGTTTTATTGCCGTTATATATAATGCCGCACCAGAATGAAGTGAGAGCGTCAATCTTTCTATAAATAGTTGCAGCTGACGATTTAGTTTGCCCGTACGTTTGAAAACAATTCCATAAGTTATAGATTGGAAACCTGAGCGAACAAATGTGTAAATGCCTCAACTAGGTTAAAGCGTCACGTTGAATTATTGAGTATTCTTGACTGGATTTTGTAAGCGTCTCACACAAGCAATCAGTGATGCAAAGGAAACTAGAACGACATAGTCAATAAGCTAGCCAGAGTACGCATTCTCAGGACTGACTCATATGTGATCCACGAATGACTTTGTGCGATGTTAGCTCTCGAAAAAACGTGATGTCCAATCTGGATCAGAAGGCCACTTCAGCGCGTGATGTGTATGCGCACCTGCATGTCCAGTCAGATAAGTCGGTTTACGTGGTTTGCTGCCCAACGGGAATCATATCTGCTCGTGCATCAGACGATCGGCCTTGGACAATTCAACGCAGTAGACGTGACTAATAATATTATTTTAAGCAAAGCGAACACAACACTAGGATTCTCGCATTTGTGCCAGGAAAATAACATTTACCAGTATGTGATGCAATGGTGATCAGAGTTGAATGGTCTTAAGGGGAGAATAATTTGAGAACAGTAAGGGGTTGCAAGTGAAACGGAGGTTCATGAGATACATTCGGAGTGACGTAATTAGCCATGAGAATGCGGGCATAAATAATACATTTATAATTAAATCATACAGTAATGAAAACCGCTAAGAGCGGAAAGCAATTCATCAGTTTTGTTGTGAAAGAACCTTAATAAGAGAAGCTGTGCCTTTAGGATTTCGTATGAAACATTTAACAGAACAGATGAATTCTTGTGCTCGTGAGATCCATACGGGTATATGTTGCATCCTGTGATGCAACAAATCTTCGCTGTTTGCCTCTCCCATCATCCTCAGCATTTGATACAATCAACAGCACATGTTTTACCCTGATTACCAAACGTCCGAACTCCTCAATTGGCACCCATCGGATGGCCACAGTCGACATCCTGAAAATGGTGTACAGCATCATGCTATTTATTGAGGCAGTATAAAACGACAGATGTGACATCCAAAATCCTGCTTCTTTTCAGTTACTACCTCGGCCTACTCATGAGCTAAATCAATTGGAATTACCTGGTTGTGATAGAAGCCAGTAAATCAAAGGGTTTTTTTCTGCTGGCCGCAGGCAGTCACTGCCGCACGTAGAGTCAGAAAGCTTATCGTTCAATATATCGACCAAAGAATTTATCAGAATATCCATTAAAGGAACATCGGGTGAATCGAATGAATTGGATCTGGCGTTTAAAAAATTAAATCGTCATAAACCTTCAACCGAGGCCAATAGAAGCGACAATAAATCGGACAGAATTTAGATATTTTAAGAAAATGTCTATGAAATCGAAACACCTGTACACTTTGAACTTGGGAATGAAGGTTCACAATCTGAATCACCATAGATGAAGTTGTTTTCCATGAAGGCATATGCATGCATTTCAGGAAAAGTTGAAGGGAATACCAATTCGTTTTTTACCACCACCCCAAAAATATCAGGCCAATCGGAACTGTTCACCTATCAAACAACCACAGCAAGTCTCCATAGAAGCAATAATTCATCAATATTCGTAGTTTCTTAAAACTCTGTCTGCCTACAACAGTTACCCCATCATCTATTATACGCCAGCCAAAGTGAACCATTCAAATGCAGACACTATTCGCTACTCATAATTTTCCAAACGGCAACGCGATCTTGCTTTATTCTGGTTACAAATGATACCGTCGTCCAGTCTCGAGCAACTGCGCTAGGTTCGGGTTGACGGAATAACCAGCGACCGGCAAAAAATGAAGATAATTTACTGAATCATATTCTCTTAATGTGCAATGAGTCAGCAATAAATAATGTAGTGTAGTTTTCGACATGAACTGCACTCACAGATCAGAATCGTTTTAAATGTGCAGCATAAATTAAACTAGTATTTTGGACACTAGCAAATTAAATAAATAACCTGACGAATGGTGTATGGTCGAGGGCAACCTTGAGTCACCGAATATGGGTTGACGTTTGAGAATAGAAATACATACAGAAAACACTACTTGCAGACAAATGTGTATCTCCATTCAATCCATTGGCCATGCTTTGTCCTTTCTAACTGTTTCACAAAATCTTGCATCAGCTTATATTTTGAATTAAACCTTACTAAAGCAGCAGGATAAGGCTGTATAAATTTGTTGGGGAGCATGGTAAATGCAGCCGAATTGGAACACGGACCCGGAATGCACCATTGTGAGTAGTCACAAGATCAGCAAGCAGGACCATAAAGGTCTGTTGACTTATCTATCCATTACCGATTTACACGGCTGCCAGCAGTTGACGTTCACTGAAACTGTCCAATGTAAGATAAACGCTCTGAACCTAACCTAAACAGCCTGGCTTCTTCAGCAATCTTAAGGACAAATATCGATGAGTAGTTTCGGGTATGGATCACAGAAACCTGGAATTCGCCAGATATAGTGTTGTGACAACGGATTACGAAGGTAAATTAAATAAACAAACTGCATGCCGGACCATAGATTACGGCAAGAATGATCCATAAGAAGACAGTGATATATGTGCCAAAATGTTACCGGAAATGTAAACTCTTTTGTCAGAATTTCAAAATAAATGCACAATAGTCTTTGACTCTTGAAGGATCACATTATCGTTAAATTATGGGCTGGGAGACAAATAACCATTTCATGTGACTATTTGAAAGAAGATCAATGACTGAATAAATAACTGTAAACATTCCAGTCAATGCCTGGCCAGGTAAAATCACCAGCTGTCGGTGGTGTGTTGGCATTCCGCGCCGGTCCTTCCACCTCTTGGTACAGTAATTGATTTCAGATAGTCACATGAAGTGGTTATTTGTTTCCCGAGCCCATAATTTGATTATAACGTAGACCTTCAAAATTCAAAGACTGTTGAGAATTTATTGAGAAATTCTGACAGAAGAATTTATGATTCTGGTAATATTTTGGAAAATATACTACCATCTTATGGATCATTCATGCCGTAATCTTCGGTCAGAATAAGATCTGACAACTTCCAACAAAGTCTGCATTTACTTTGAAAAACTTGGGAAACCAATCTGATAGAGAAAGAGCTGTGATTGTGTTAGTTGAAAACAATCATTTTACCGCCACGTTGGTAAATAAATTGTTGAATGCTTCTCGTTTGGGACGTAGTTACACCGCAACCAATCACTCACCACCCGACAATTTCGCACAGATTTGCATTCGCACACTTCAACGAGGAATTAATTCTACTAATATATGCCTGTTTCGTCAACCTTGGTTGTGTCATTGGTAACATTCAAGTGCAGTGCCATATTTTTGCATACGTCGCTCAGGGGAAAACGACAATCATATTTCTTCTCAATCCGATTATTTTGGTACCAATTCCGACGAATTATAAATGAGTCTTTGTTACTTCAGAGTCAACGACCTACTGCCTGCAAAATGTTTTTTTGAATTATTCAAAGCACAAAAGTTACGAGTTTTACGTCAAACATCAGAATGCAATTATTTCCATTAGGACTATATTACTTACTGAACTAAATCTTTTGTAATTCAACCACTTTTCGCTTGGCAAACTAACGCGTGTCTGTCCAATCGCTTCCCAGTTAAGTAAAAAGGCACGAATCCTTTACCTCAATTAAAGCAGTGGTCATTTCAATAGTATACAACATTATAGTAATTTTGTGTAAATCAGTCAGAGGAGACCAGTACATTGGATCAAGCAATGACAGCGTACGCCGAACGATCCAAGACTGAATCTCCGGTACAATGTAGAGACCCGTTTTTACTGCAGACAGAGAGGACAGCAGGATCCTAAGGCGACGGCATAACTGATCGTACGTTAACGGAACCTAGATAAAAGATGAAAAATGCGGTCATTGTTGTGTGAGATGGAAAACCATAGAAATTTAGTTAAATTGCATGAGATACCCTACAGCATTTTCATGGTAACAAAGCATGCATCTACCTTTAGACGGGAGATAATGCAGGAGGAAATAAAACAAATCATACGCAGTACATAATGTGTGTTATCAAAAGACATTAAAACAGAAAATCAAACGGAAAAACGCAGACTTTGTTTATCTCTGGACCGACAGGATTGGAAATACTATGAGATTCGATCAATTTCTTGTCAGTTGTCACTTAAAGGCCCCGAGCCAGGCGACTCAAAATACAAAATGTAAATTTTAGTGATAATCTGCGGTACTACATTTGTAAATGTAATAGAATTTAACAAACCTTACTACGAACGTGATGATTGAGTGTTTGAACAAAATTATGCTCAAATGTCAGTGATTTCCACTAAAAGAAGTGTTATGTCAAATTCGAGTGGTGGCTTATTGAACCAGTCCAGTCAATAATCTGACCAGCCAGGAGTTTCTCATTCTTTGAAGTTCCCGACGTCCAGGTTGATACAAAGATCCACGTACACAGGCTTATCAACCATTGTTCCCATTCAGTTTTGTTACCATTTTCCAAGATTTAGTCCCGGCCTAGCACGCAAGATAAGGGGAATTATCTTTTAATTGTAGCAACCAGGTAAGAGTAATACTAAACTGCCATAAAATCCAGAAGCCGCAGGCAGTAACCTCCCCTCTGTATCTGAGAACTTCCGTAGTCAGAGATCAACTGCGAACTGTATGCAGCCTAATTCCGTTGAAGTACCAAGGTTCATCCGGTTGATAGAATATCCAAATGCAGATCAAGTAGCCCATGATGGATGTCCGATTTGGGAATGATTCACTATCTAGGGGGTGTCTGATACCAAAATTCTAAGACGAAACTCTCAAGTGTGCAATAATTTGATCAACTGATACATAATTGCAAGTAGTCGTCTATTTGGAAGTCTCTTGCGACGGAGTTTTCACGTTCATCACTGATTTTGGAATTTTCTTGCATCTCGGCATCATGCAGATAAGCGATTGCTAGAAACGGTGATGATTCCGCTGAATGTGAGCATACGGTGACGGGGTAACCCGCAGTGACTTCATTTAGGTCGTACCCTAGGGACCTCAGTATGCGCTATGCATCCCTTTCCTCCCCGGCCAACCCACCCGCATAAACATATATTCGATATCTGCGCAGACGACATCCTTCCCATACGGAATAAACAAAGCACCTCTACGAGCGCGCCCCACTGGCGGGACCTTGTAGCATTTGGTCACTCAGTGACAACCCGATCACATTTGTCACACAGTCATAAATGACAGCTTATCGGACTTCTTAGTTTGGAACACTTGATGATGCGTGTGATAACGCACCTGTTCGTCGCAACATAAACAGGATGAACTGGTTGAACAAACTGACGTTCGACATTGTGCTGTTTCAAAACAACACAATCATCTAGGTCCTGTTAGCCCACTTCATTTGGAAGCATACCATAATCATCAGTCGATTCCGTTGCCTAGGCAAATTCTGAACGGGATGAACATGCTTAAGTTCTAAAACGTTTCCAAGTTATCTCAAGAATGTTTTGTTATCGTTTTTTTACCATCAAAATTGCTTAGCTTTATCAATGAAAATCAAAACTGGAAAAGAAAAACCTGTGTTTCACATCTATTCGTAGATTGAAGCACGATGTTCAAATATTTAGTGCAAATTAGGACACAAAAATGTGTCTATGTAAAATTAACCGCAGCTCAAGCTTGTGCAACCGATATCTGCATATGGCAGTTAGATGACATTTCCTGATACAGCTGAAACAATTTTGAAATATCGTGGAAAATGGTATACAGAGCGATCTAACGTCTGGGTCAGTCTTAAGAAATTCTGAGCTTATTTTGCAATCACGTGAAATGGATGTGAGAATCTAACCTTAGCTAGCGCTAGCTCATTTGAGCACCCTTCTGGCGCTTAAGACCCGCAATTCTGAATTATACTTGCTTTTTCATATTTACATTACAATCCTTATTACGTCTAATAATAATATGGCTATGCGAGGTAACGTTGCACGAATCACATGCCACGATGTTCTCCAAGATTTATCGGTCTTTTATGATATGGTTTGCTTAAACGTTTAGATTCTCTTGGGCTTGTTCCAGATGTTTGGTGATTAACCAAATTTAAGTACTCTTGGGTTTGATAAGTTTCACGTTAGCCGACAGCCAGGAAAGACAGGTTTTGACAATGTTTAACGACAATACGTTTGCAGATCTCACTGCAAATATTACTGACAAATCCCATTGGGATGTTATCCTTTAGATTATTCAAGCCAACCGCCAGATCATTTTTCCCATTTTCAGCCTTCGCATTAAGGAGGAATGAGACCTGCAAGCCACTGACACCGTCGCCACAGGCAGTCTGGGGAAATTGGTCTAATAGAAAGGCAGATGCACCTCACTAAATGTGTCTTAGGCAATTTTACCCGATATGTCATCTGCGAATATTCCTCTGTTTTACTTAAAGTGAGAAAATTGGGCATTTCTTACTCATCCATGCTACTTGCTTTCGACCTGTGTGCAAAATGCAGTGATCAACGCAATCTACTTTGCTTTCCTAATGACAAGCATAAAGTTCCCAATAGACTGAAATTTATTGGGATTTATTAACAGTGCAATTTAACAATACTGAGGCAATCAGATGATGTTTCAACTGTAGCGTAAGTTAGATTACTGACCTTTGGAGCTCAAATACACCGTTGTCCGGCAATCAACTACCAATATGTACATTGTAAATGGTTGATTTGAGGAAACTGTTCATTTTTCCATCAGTGATTGACATTCTCTCCTGCAGGTTGTACCGCAATATTCAAGTTAGGCAAATGTTGTAGGGATGTTGTCAAACCAATTTATCACACCAATGCAAGTTTTGAACTCACTGGTCATTGATACACACAAGCAACAGAAACATTTTCCCCTTGCTGTTCATCCTAGTGCAAAATGATTGCGTACAACAGGAAAAGTGAGCTTGGTTTATCAACCTCGACCATACTTGATTGGCGCACAACAGTCTGAATAACACTGAATTTGTGAAGCTTACCTTCATTCATCGGATAATTCATTAACACGGTGCAACTGGATGCACGAGGTGATGACCAGGAAAGCTACCATTCTTTTTTCTGCATATAGCTTACGTTTGTCAGGAATGAAATTGTCACAATATTTGTCGATGCACTGACTGACGAAAGGGATTTGGTAACGTGGACGAGTCTGCATTTATTAATTGTACTCAGTATATCGGTTTCTTCTTCCAATGGCACACAGAAGAACTTGTGTTACAGTAAAATGCATCGCGTTCTCATAACCACTCGGCAATTGCACAGTTTGTCTTCTGGTCTATGATATTTCAAGCAGCCCATTCACCTATGGACGATTCACAGTCAGTGTAAATGGAGGAAATATGTTTTCCAGTGGTCACCGTCTCGATTCCACTTCTTGCAAATAAACTGAAATGAATTTATTACTATGGCCACGGGTAATTTCGTTGCCAAATGAAGTGAGGATTCAAAGTTTTCGTGGATATAGTGACTCCCAACAGGTCTAGCAAATAAATGGGATGTGATGTTAATGCAAGCTGATTATGCATCTGTTGTAATGTATTTGGCTATGATAAAATGTCACGATTGAATGGCCTGGTTGAAGCATGATAGACCAGAAGACAAAGTACACAATTGTCGAATGGTTATGCGAAGAGATGATGCTGTTGGAAGCTTGGAGAAGAACAAGACAAGTGATATACTGAGCAAAATTAGTGACTGCAATGCGAGCAAATTTGCGGTCACATTTTCACGAAACAATTCATTTGAAATCGGATTAAATATGAAATGTTGCAACACGCTTTGACAAACAAACTGACATGCTGACATTGGTAAATGCCGAAAAGCGAAATTGATTGGTGTTCCGGGGAGAGCGCTTGAAATTGCTACGATGATTTGGCGTGAGAGGTGACCTTCTGGGAAGACTACGAAAGTCTGCAGCCTAGAATTTAAGATGAACAAAGGAGAGAATAGGAGAATAATAACAAGTCACAGTAGAGGAGAGATAGACATACAACAGGCATAAGAAAGAAACTTGATGTAGATGAAACGCAAGGAGGCAGATAGACAGAAATGTGTGGAGTCAGGAGGAAGTTGCTGGAGAAAGTGAGGCACGAAGAATAGATAGACAGATAGATAAACTGATGGATAGATTGATTACTGGATGCAACTGGTGATTGATAGGTGTTTAGTTAAGCATAAATGTGAAAAAATAAATCGATGGATTGGTAGTTAGATTGTTCGATTCATAAGAAGATAATCAGGCGGCACTTATATAGACAGGCAAATGTGTCCATTGACTGCTAAGTCTGTTCATTATTAGCTATACATTAACGATGCAATTTAATGCGTTGTGGGATGTGCACCATGATATTTTTCCATTCCAGTTTTGTTCCTCAATTTGGCTGTTGTTTTTAGTTTAACCACAAGCAATGTCCATCCCGTATTCTTTCAATGTGTAACTTACCGACCGTTTTGCTTGCGAATTCCCAAANGAGAACAAAACAGACGTCTGTATGCGTTCGTGTGAATGAACTAAAACAGATTCTTTTGACACACAAGTCTCAGCTTAATTTAATCCATATATACATCGTGAGTAAAATGGAAGGGAAATGGGGTTGCATCTACAACTCCCATTTGCTGATGGAGTGGCGATAATTTTGAAGATGTACAATTGCACATATCAACTTCATAAACAGCGTTAATTTTTGTGGGAGAGACTACCGTAAAAATGTCATATGCGCCACAATTATTTAATACAGACTATAAAAACCTACATTTCATTCGAAGGAGAATAAAATACTACAACCGTGTTGCTACCAAACGCTCAAGCCATCGTTCGTGTAAGGCGGACCAGCAATTTGCAACCCGATTTACCCAGTAGTAAACCGCACACCTTCAGAAGAACGTACAGAGATATCAAACCAGCATGTATCCCAATTTGATGCGAAACTCAGGGCAGATCAAAACTATTTCGCAACTTCCGCATTATAAGTGGTGAGTCAGAAGTTGTGTTCAGTGAGCCTCACTTAGCATCCAGCAAAAAATCAGCTAAAACAGGAGAAACGTGTGTGTGACGTGAACAATTGTCAGATGATTCAGACAAATACAAGAGCCTGTGCATACCTGATCAAGCCGAACGAAAAATTCCCTGAGTGTGATAGCTAAAAATCAATGCAAACGAACTGAATGTCTGTGGTCGAACAACGTGAAGTATAGAGTGAAAGTGGGCTGTAAAACAACAAACCGCCTTAAATCAGTGTCACCTGTGAATATACCACTTATTCGCAAAGTGATTTCAACCAGATAACTCGAGGACAAGACAAAAACGGTAAATCCATCAAGCGCATACCACAAATATGCTTGCAGTTTTTGCTTCGGTCCACTGCACTTCGATCGGGACCGTTTGTGGAACAATTTGCAGTCTCCAGTACTTGTTAATTGTTGTTTAATATATCTTATATCCTTACCTATAAGTAGTCGATTGTGATACCTGTTCCAATTAAATCTGAATACGGTGATGAATTTGACGGGGCGATCATTTTTCCGATCTGTCTATCAGCTTGTACCATGATGGCATCCTGGTTTTCTTGAGCACCAAAATTATAAAACTTTAAAAAGCATTTCTTAAACATACGGCCGTGGTTGCGACTGTTTCCAGGTATAAAAACGTAAGTAGTTCAGCTGACAGTTTGCTACCGCTCAAATGCCTACTTAGTTTTATAGATAGCTTCTCGTCCAATCAGCACTTAGGTT
>LUCM01008966.1:9863-21659 GCA_008360955.1 Fasciolopsis buskii | reverse complement strand
CGAAACATTTGCATCAACGGCGCTTTCGTGGGGAAATGGAAGAAGTGTGGTTTGGTCGAAATAGAGAAATTGGTCATCAAAGTCAAAGAAAACAAGCCCTGCAAAGAGGATTCACCGTGATCAGAAGAAGGAGACGATTGACAAATACAAATACTTATCACTTGCAGTCACAATTGGTTTATGAGCAAATTCCATGGGATCGCGGACTTGGGCGTCGGTTAACATATGGCTGAGGGGCGTGTTCTATAATGGTTCAATAAGGTTAGGACAACCAATGGTTCATCGGAATCTGCTTTATTCTAATAAATTTCCAGCAATGACAGATATTTTTTTGGAGCAAATCCTATTTCGGAATCCCTGAATAATGAAATGGCAAGGTGAGGCAAACTGTCTCTGAACGTTTGAGTAAAAAGTAAATATTGTCCACGAGATTTGTTGGATTACACCCGAAACAATATTTTTAACACTGAATCTTCAGGAATAAGGTGGTACCATAGAGAGAAATAAATGAAGGAAGAAGTTAGGGATGGCTAGAGTATTTGGAGGACGGATGGTTGAATTACTGGGAGTCAGCTTTGGATATCGGTATTGAGGTTCAGTTGTTTCAAAATAACCCAAATCTCACGGAGGGATTTGTTACCAGGGCGATTGTCCGCCTGCAGTGTGTTCAACAGCCTAATCTGAATTGTAATGTGGTTAACGGATTATTCGACGGCACTCGATAATCCAACTATCTACATTTTTTATTCTCAACGGGGCCACTTTAATTAGGCAAATCGAGGGTAATGTTTTTCATTGGGGCAGTAGACGAACTAGGTTTGATAAATCTGTCACACTTTCCATTGACCCACGAAATTCGCCGTGGGTGACCTAAAAGCACCATTTGCGTCAGTTGAAGGGGCAGTTCTGTGAGATTACTTCTCACTGATGGTTTTTCCAGATAAACTCACTTCACTGTTCTTTTTTCCGCTATGCCAACATCTGGAGTCAAACGCGTCTTCACGACGATCCTTCTTGCAAGTACACTATGAGTGTTGGCGTTTGCCGGTGTCACTTCATATTCTGATTCCATCCCACGTTTTACCGAGGATGACAACCTGGTTGCTCTCTCCTCGCATGAGCATAGTGACATAAAATTTATTCGTGAAAAAGATTTTCTGAATTCGGTTAGGCTAACTACTTTTATGTCTGGATGAATACCCAGGTAAGGTGAAAGTCTGCACCGAACGTTTAAACGAAAATTTACCTATGCACTGAATTTGTTTTGCACATTCAAGTTGTAAAGTGTAATTGCAAAAAATACATTTGCTCTTAATCGGACATTGTTCTCTCACGGAAACTACTGCGTGAAGTAGGTAGTTTAAATTAAATAGGTGATCCATTTTGCAGTAGATTTCGCCTGTGGTCCTAGGTCTAGGCTTCGTCAAAGGCATTGGATCTTACAAGGTTTGCTGGATTTAATGGAGCGAAAACGCTAGCTGCCTAACTGCAAAGAAGTGAGTAAGATGCGCCAACATTTGCAGTGTCAGTTGACCATAAGCCTTAATAATGACTGTGAAAACTGGTGGGTTAAGGTAGCCGAAGAGATGGAAGTGGCGTCCGCTTCAGGTAACGGCCAAGCGTTGTTTCAGGTTATACATGACACCGCGGGGCGGCGAACTTCGGTTAGTAAAGTCGTGTGCGATGTGAATTGAGAGCTCATCCATGGTAATTAACAAAGGCTGGACCGTTGGGCAGAGCAAGTTAACGTATTTAGGCTGACAACTGGGGCTTCAAATCCTTGGCAGATGTCGGTTGAACCCCAAAGGAATGGGAAGTGGAGTCGAATATTAGACTTCTAAAGAAAGGAAAATCAGCAGGTCTCGACGAACTTCTCCCAGATCTTTTTATACTGGCTGGAGAAGCTATGATGTTATTGCTTACCGCCTTGCTTCATGATATTTGGAACGAGTAGCGTATCCCGCTATGGTGGGGTGAGTCACTGATTGTGCCGATCTTCAAGAAGAGCACACAGAGTGACTGCAGTTATCATCGTGGAATTAGTTTACTTCCAATAGTTACTAAGGTTTTGGCTTCGATAATGCTGCGCCGTTTGACACCGATTCGTGAGAATACTATTTGCAAACAGCAGGCAGAATTTCGGTCAGGTCGAGATTGCATCGACCAAATATTCACCCTCCGGCAAATACTCAAATTGCTTCACACGCACTGCCGCCTCACGATCGTAGTCTCTCTGGACTTAAAAGTTGCTTTCGATTCCATGGATCGACCAGCACTATTCAGTGGTCTCCACCGGAAGGGCATGCTGACGAAGCTCGTGAACTTGTTGCGAGCGTTTTACTCGAGTACAAATGGTCGCGTGGTTGTATACGGTGAACTGTCAAGTTCATTTGGAACGACTAGTGGCGTTCGTCAAGGGTGTCCAATCTCTCCATTCTTGTTCAACTTCGTCATGGACGAGATGATGGGATATGCTTTACGAGGACTCAGGGATGTGGGAGTCGAACTGGGAAGGGGAGGGAAGCTAAGTGACCTAGTCTACGCAGACGACGTCGTGTGCCTTTTCGAGTCTGCGGACCATGCACAACGGGCACTAGATAGACTGTCGAGATCGGTTGCTCGGTTTGGCATGTGCTTTGCAAAGCGCTGTTACAGGACTGGACGACACCAGCGCCGAAATTGATACTGGATGGAGAGGATGGATAGTCATTCTTTGCTAAATATTTTTCTCATTCATTTTCTTGTGTTCCTCTCACATGAAATCCCAATGGATCCGTATTCAGTCAGACTTACGGATTATGCTCTCAGTTGGTTGAACCTGTTAGGACTCACCATGTTAATTTCGTGTAAAGGACTGGCCATCGAACACACCACAGAAAGACACGTACATAGTGTAGTTAAATAACCGACATACCTCGTCGTAAGTTCATGTAAACGTTTGGCTTATGGAGCAAGTAACAAACGGTCCACTGAATCTCCAATGGTAAAAAGTGAGACCAATGCCTGGGATCAATTACCGAACACCCAGAAGCAAAAAGGGAAGAAATTCTAAGGGCTTTAATATATTATTTCTAGCAATTTTACTTCAAGGTGCATAATTCCTAAAGGTGCATGTTGCTTAGGACAAACTGGCGTTTTAGAGTCAGATACTAACAGACATATGTACATATATTATTTTGAGAACTTAGTCAGCTTATGATAGCCTCGCTGGGTTGCAGGCTGATTATAAATATATTCATATGTGCAGAATGTCCAACACACCAATAAACAGTCTTGAATATACAACTTATTTTGCCGTCATTCGTACTCGAAATTCGCAATGGAATGTACATATAGTGGGTGACTTATTTTCTAACAGGTCAAAGACAGCACCGGTGAGATAATTGGAAACGATGGAAACACCTAAGCAAATCCTTCCTGGTGTTGGTTACCTAGGTATTCAACGCAGTGCCCCGTTCCCATCGAATTCAACGTACTGCCATACTGAACAACTAAACAACCATTCTTCCAGAAAAATCACATTTTAACTTTCTTAGTTGTTTTCTGTCTTTAACAATTCCGTATCTAGTGGAAAAATCCACATCGTGTTTCAATCATTTAACTTGTACGTCCATCATTATTTGAACGGTAACGCACATCATTTTTCAGGATGTGGGCCGGGGCGAACAGAAGGCTTTAGAATGGGGAAGTTGACAGGCGGTGAGAGGATTCCAGCTCGCAAACTTCATGTGCAGACGCTTCGGAACTTACCCTAGAAGGTGTGATCCAGCTACACTCTCCGGTTCCTCATACAGAGGTCACTTTGCCCTAGCTAATGCTATTATCAATACCTTCGTTAATTTTCAGTCAAACTGCTTGCGCTGCATCTTGCAGAGATAAACGTTTGGTGGTTTTAAAGTTATTCATTAATTCCGCAAATTCAGTCAGATCAAAATAAGACTACCCGAATTCCACACTAAAACATCCTTCCTCCTCTAACAGCTTTTTCCTGCATACATGTGCTGTTAGTAAGAACCAGTGAATAACATTGTTGAATTTTATACATGTACTCAGTCTCATTTTGACATTTGCCGCACCCCCTGAAACGAAGATCTTTCTTATCCGTCGTAATGGTCACCCGACAGTGTAGCCGTGAAGAGAACAATGCATTACGCCTGCAAGGTTCATAGCATTCTCAGAAAAACAAAAATCACATCAAAGGATAAAATGAACAGTTTCTATTGGTCAGGTTCATAATTATTCTACGCCAGTCACACTGTCAGACGCCTCTGACGAAGAACTCAGCTACTGTGCGGAAAGAAAATGAAGACACTGATCGGTGCACAGAAATCAAAGGTTTAACCGTTCATTTACGCACATGTGCTATGATATTCCAGTTTCTTGGATAAATGTGCTTGCATCACAGTATCCTCCGGGGAGAAAATAGTCAATCTTTTTCATTCGGGATAAACTAAGCAGAAAGAGCCAATGAAAACAGTACTCATAAAGTACGGTGTATTTTGTCTGATTATTGTTTCAATCTTAGACTTAATGCGACATAATTCAGTGGTTTCATTTGCGTACAGTATATTCATTTAAATGTTTGGCGTATGTAAGAGTGATCCTTCTATTTTGCGGTTATTGCTACAGAGTTCCTTGGATATCCGTTCTCTCGAACATCTTGGAAAGGTAGGTTTCTTTTGATTTCTTACATCTTCAATACTGCAATGCGTTTTAGCCTTTTTGAATGTGATTCAAATGCATGGCCTATTGTGATTGTCTGGATGGTTGCTATGAAATTTGAAGATTTAATCTGTGTAGTTATTTGTGATACACTTTCATCTCCTGGCCACCGCTGGGGTTCCTTTCAACCAACGCGTCCAGAAACGTAAAGACATGCCACATTGGAACTTATGTCGGTTCCATCATTTGTTAGTTTGACAGTTTTGGAATGCCGGCGAAGTCGAAGACGTCCTCGATATTGTTAACCACGGTAGTTTTACACGGTTTCAGCAGACATTGTAACCCACAACTGGGCGGATATTTACACCAGACGTGTAAGTATCCGGTAGTCTGTAGGGTATACCTATTCTGTTGGGTTTTCCTAGCGTTTAAAGCCACACATTATCCCGAAGATTCGCTCTCACACTGGGATTTGGCTTTACTAACGGCTGCTATCTCTGAATTTTGTTAGGCTATCTCGATCTTCGATGGGCCTCTCCTTGAGTCATATTTTTCCAATAATTTGGATAACTTGCGTTGTTCACAAGACAAACACCAAACTGGTTGGTAATCACAGCAGTTTAACTTGACCGATAGCTTGTGACTTTAATAAAGGGCTTACACTTTCAATGAGATGGAGTATTCAAACATATTGGAGGTGTCCTCGACTCAGTTTGATCCTCTTTTGATTGGCTGAACATGGTAGCTGTATTAGTGATGATTTTCGCTCACTAACGTTTATGACCCGTCTGACTCTAACTAGGAATGTCTCAATCAAGACAATGTGGATCACGAATAGACTATGCTATTTATAACAAATCAGGTTGGAAAAAGTGGACTACATGTCGCCTGCGTATAATGTGCATGCTAGTTTTATTCATTCGTACCGCGAGAGAAATGAAACCTAGTTTTGCAAAACACGCCAAATTTAAGGGAATTTCGGAAAATTCTCAGGAAGAATGTCCGTTCAGATCCGCGTTATGCACGCGGAGCTTCATTTATCATTAGTTGGCTATTGTATTGCTCATCAGGAAATTCGATGCTACTTCTACAAATTGTCGGAATTTTTCTCCGTTGATTTTGATTCATAGTGAAACATTACTCTTCTCGAGAAAAACGTATGTTGCATGTGTGTCAAATATATCAGGGAAGACCAGATTTGTGCATCGGAAACAAAGATTCCGCATCTATAGTCGCTACTTTGCCTACATGTGGTTTTACTATTCGAAGAACGTATATTCAAGTTCTTCACCCAGACTAATGCTCCGTCAGTTTTGCCGGTTACGCGGTGTGTGAAAAGCAATAGCCACCTAGATGTTCTTCCTATCCCATTGACCAGACTTTGACATATAACCGTCAAACAGATTCAACTCCATACCCACCCAGACAAGAAAACTATTTAATTCAGATAGGTTTCCAAGAAATTTTCTTAAATCACAGGAATCAAATTTTGGTTCACAAAAACACGATTATAAATGTTAAAATTTAATGGAAGGATGAACACCTAGGTTGTCAACGTAGGTCAGAAGTGATAGACGGAGAAACACAACTACCCGTGATATACAAGACGTGTGGAGTATTTTAACCTAGCTTTCTGAATCCGACAATGAAGTTGTCAGATAACCGGGAAAAACGTTAAGCTCGACAATCAAATCAATTAAACTTCTGAGTCAGATTAACAGAAGAACACTGGGGACTAATCGAGGTAGGAAGCAATCAAAAATTCACGTAGTCTTTTTTTCATTCACTGAATGAAAACACCGAAACCGGATGAAGCGTTGGAAACGAAACTTCCGGATTTATAATCACAGTGGAAGACTAGTAGATTCATACGGGTTACTAGGGATTAAAAGATGTGTCATGGAACCTGATTAGCGTCAATATGAAATCCATAGTGGTAAATTGTTTCAGTTAACTGCGGGAGACGAATAAATACTATTTTAAATGATTGTTGCTGATTGTCACGGATGGGAGTGGGGCATCTCAGAAGACACTAACTGACAGAAGTATTGATCACTGAGACAGTTTGAAGATCCACATACCTGAAAATCGCCAAAAGAAGGTCACTAAGAACTGATTTATCATCTTTGAACTAAATGCGATTTTATTGAATGTCTTTAGTCCAAAAGGGTTACCATTTTTAACGGTGCATAAGAGACGTAGAACGGAATAGCCATTAGACAGCAGCACGAAAGTGGTAGCGAGATGCGTTGCGCCATTCTTGTCTTGGGCAATTGGTCTTCGCTTCTTGCGGAAGCGCATGCCATGCCGAAACATGCCAGCATTATTAGCTTGCCAACGTCCTGGATCAACGGACGCTTCTAAACAAAATGTATATGCTTGGATCTGTGGCGCTTTGGAGACCTGGATTCCGAATACATAAGGGTTTAATTTCTGGTTTACGGCTGCTTGTTTGTAAAGCGTTTCCTCAAGTTCTTCATTCAGCCTAATCTTACGTTACTTTTGCAATTAGCTGCGATGTATTTTACAGACTTTTGTTTACAAAATTTATTGTCGAATTGCAGTGAAACTTAAAGGTGAAAAATAAATTTTGGAAAACATTTACAGTCATCAGCTTGTAAATTGTTACAGAAAACATTTAGGAACAATCACAGCACATTATGATAGGTTACTCAGGAATTCGGCTGAAACACGGTAATGGTTTATCAAAATGCGCTGAAGCTTCCGGATTTGAAATGATAACCGTCGCAGATTCTTTACACAGGTATAACTGTGAGAAGTCTGCTTCAGAGTTTTATCATTTTAACTCCTAGGCCTTTCACAGAATCAACCCTGGTGTGTTTTTTGAATCGATGGAAGAGGTTTTGGATGAGCAGACCGATCAAGCTTGAGAGAACGGACATTCGAAACATTTAGATTTGTTGAAATTTAAACCAGCTCGTGCAGAGCAATCGTAAACAAAAAATTGGTTGTTTGAAAATCATCGTTGTTTGAAACGGCTTGAGAAAGGGCAACGTCATTAGCATGCTTAATGAGGTGACAGAATGAGCTAGATGATAAGTCGCTGATGTAAGTAGAGAAGAGGCAGGGTGAAAGAACAGCACCCTGAAGCATTCCTGAGTTGTTAATCNTAGTTTTACACGGTTTCAGCAGACATTGTAACCCACAACTGGGCGGATATTTACACCAGACGTGTAAGTATCCGGTAGTCTGTAGGGTATACCTATTCTGTTGGGTTTTCCTAGCGTTTAAAGCCACACATTATCCCGAAGATTCGCTCTCACACTGGGATTTGGCTTTACTAACGGCTGCTATCTCTGAATTTTGTTAGGCTATCTCGATCTTCGATGGGCCTCTCCTTGAGTCATATTTTTCCAATAATTTGGATAACTTGCGTTGTTCACAAGACAAACACCAAACTGGTTGGTAATCACAGCAGTTTAACTTGACCGATAGCTTGTGACTTTAATAAAGGGCTTACACTTTCAATGAGATGGAGTATTCAAACATATTGGAGGTGTCCTCGACTCAGTTTGATCCTCTTTTGATTGGCTGAACATGGTAGCTGTATTAGTGATGATTTTCGCTCACTAACGTTTATGACCCGTCTGACTCTAACTAGGAATGTCTCAATCAAGACAATGTGGATCACGAATAGACTATGCTATTTATAACAAATCAGGTTGGAAAAAGTGGACTACATGTCGCCTGCGTATAATGTGCATGCTAGTTTTATTCATTCGTACCGCGAGAGAAATGAAACCTAGTTTTGCAAAACACGCCAAATTTAAGGGAATTTCGGAAAATTCTCAGGAAGAATGTCCGTTCAGATCCGCGTTATGCACGCGGAGCTTCATTTATCATTAGTTGGCTATTGTATTGCTCATCAGGAAATTCGATGCTACTTCTACAAATTGTCGGAATTTTTCTCCGTTGATTTTGATTCATAGTGAAACATTACTCTTCTCGAGAAAAACGTATGTTGCATGTGTGTCAAATATATCAGGGAAGACCAGATTTGTGCATCGGAAACAAAGATTCCGCATCTATAGTCGCTACTTTACCTACATGTGGTTTTACTATTCGAAGAACGTATATTCAAGTTCTTCACCCAGACTAATGCTCCGTCAGTTTTGCCGGTTACGCGGTGTGTGAAAAGCAATAGCCACCTAGATGTTCTTCCTATCCCATTGACCAGACTTTGACATATAACCGTCAAACAGATTCAACTCCATACCCACCCAGACAAGAAAACTATTTAATTCAGATAGGTTTCCAAGAAATTTTCTTAAATCACAGGAATCAAATTTTGGTTCACAAAAACACGATTATAAATGTTAAAATTTAATGGAAGGATGAACACCTAGGTTGTCAACGTAGGTCAGAAGTGATAGACGGAGAAACACAACTACCCGTGATATACAAGACGTGTGGAGTATTTTAACCTAGCTTTCTGAATCCGACAATGAAGTTGTCAGATAACCGGGAAAAACGTTAAGCTCGACAATCAAATCAATTAAACTTCTGAGTCAGATTAACAGAAGAACACTGGGGACTAATCGAGGTAGGAAGCAATCAAAAATTCACGTAGTCTTTTTTTCATTCACTGAATGAAAACACCGAAACCGGATGAAGCGTTGGAAACGAAACTTCCGGATTTATAATCACAGTGGAAGACTAGTAGATTCATACGGGTTACTAGGGATTAAAAGATGTGTCATGGAACCTGATTAGCGTCAATATGAAATCCATAGTGGTAAATTGTTTCAGTTAACTGCGGGAGACGAATAAATACTATTTTAAATGATTGTTGCTGATTGTCACGGATGGGAGTGGGGCATCTCAGAAGACACTAACTGACAGAAGTATTGATCACTGAGACAGTTTGAAGATCCACATACCTGAAAATCGCCAAAAGAAGGTCACTAAGAACTGATTTATCATCTTTGAACTAAATGCGATTTTATTGAATGTCTTTAGTCCAAAAGGGTTACCATTTTTAACGGTGCATAAGAGACGTAGAACGGAATAGCCATTAGACAGCAGCACGAAAGTGGTAGCGAGATGCGTTGCGCCATTCTTGTCTTGGGCAATTGGTCTTCGCTTCTTGCGGAAGCGCATGCCATGCCGAAACATGCCAGCATTATTAGCTTGCCAACGTCCTGGATCAACGGACGCTTCTAAACAAAATGTATATGCTTGGATCTGTGGCGCTTTGGAGACCTGGATTCCGAATACATAAGGGTTTAATTTCTGGTTTACGGCTGCTTGTTTGTAAAGCGTTTCCTCAAGTTCTTCATTCAGCCTAATCTTACGTTACTTTTGCAATTAGCTGCGATGTATTTTACAGACTTTTGTTTACAAAATTTATTGTCGAATTGCAGTGAAACTTAAAGGTGAAAAATAAATTTTGGAAAACATTTACAGTCATCAGCTTGTAAATTGTTACAGAAAACATTTAGGAACAATCACAGCACATTATGATAGGTTACTCAGGAATTCGGCTGAAACACGGTAATGGTTTATCAAAATGCGCTGAAGCTTCCGGATTTGAAATGATAACCGTCGCAGATTCTTTACACAGGTATAACTGTGAGAAGTCTGCTTCAGAGTTTTATCATTTTAACTCCTAGGCCTTTCACAGAATCAACCCTGGTGTGTTTTTTGAATCGATGGAAGAGGTTTTGGATGAGCAGACCGATCAAGCTTGAGAGAACGGACATTCGAAACATTTAGATTTGTTGAAATTTAAACCAGCTCGTGCAGAGCAATCGTAAACAAAAAATTGGTTGTTTGAAAATCATCGTTGTTTGAAACGGCTTGAGAAAGGGCAACGTCATTAGCATGCTTAATGAGGTGACAGAATGAGCTAGATGATAAGTCGCTGATGTAAGTAGAGAAGAGGCAGGGTGAAAGAACAGCACCCTGAAGCATTCCTGAGTTGTTAATCAACGGTTTTGACGTTTTACCATGCATTCGTGTGCACTGGGTTCGTTTAGTAAATTGACCATTCATCCATGCTGGAACAAGCAAATGTTTCCAGTTTGTGAAGTCGAAGAGACGGTGGGACCAAATAAAATGCTGACGAATAGTCCAGAAAATCAACACGGACGGATTTCATTGATGCGCTCTATGGTTAACAAATGCGGTGAGTGGGGGAGGCGACAGCGTAAAAAGTGGACCTGTTAGACTTATAGGCAGACTCAATAAGATCGCCAGGATGATACATAGAAGAACAGAGGGGCTTAAGCATGGCACACTCCGTCAGTTTAAGCCCAGAAGATGTTAAGACAATGGGGAAAGCGCTTCGCCAGAACAGTAGAACTGGTAGATTTTGGGATTGGAATAATAGTGACGACTCTTCAGCAGTCAGGGATGGAATAAGAGCATAATGACGAGTTCATCGGGGAAGTAAATGCATCCGTCAGAGCCACAATATCATACATTAAAAGAGCTTAGGACAGACTGTCAGGACCAACTCCTGTGGTAATTTTTGAAAACTTGTAAATGCCACATCACCACCCTGTCTAAATATGATCGGAGTATAGCTTGATGTATGGATCAAAGCATGGTCGATGCTGTCGACACCTGCGGAACATCTCCCGTTTCTTTTACTTCCAACACACGAGTTCAGTGTCTTGCGATAGGAAATTATTGTTGTTACCACTCAACGGTTGGCTGACGAGTTCAGATTGCAAGGTTCTTTAGCAAACCAACGTTTATAGAAGTTAACGGAATTGAATGCGAAAAGAACACAAGTGGTAAAAAGACGGCAAATACGGAGAGAATAAATTGACATTACACTTCCGTTTATTGTCATTAAACTTCCACCTGCTACACATTCCGGAAGTGCTTAAGCGATTGTACTGTATTTTGCTTCTTCCATGCCAATACTCGCATCCCATCATAATCATTGTTATTGAAGCCGTGTTTCATCGATTAGCACGTCCGGAGAGAGTCAGAACTACCTCTGGTTCCTGTGAGGAACAGATCTTCAGACTCACATGCTATCGAATTTGAACCGATGTGACCTCATTTACGGTTTGCGCAAGATAGTTTGTTGTTTATTGTTTACGTCATTCATTTCGAGTAAGGCTCATGGAGCGTTTGCAGAGGCAACTGTTTGAGAATGAC